>DWDV01000725.1:0-15354 GCA_018245615.1 Mimoniades ocyalus
CTACGAGTGCACTTGTCCTCCAGGATGTGCCGGTAATCCACAACGCCAATGTTTCTGCGGCACGATGGCCCCCTGTGCGAATAAAGCCTGTGGTACTAATGCCCAATGTCGTATAGGACCAACAGGAGAACCTCACTGTTATTGTCCTCGTAATTATCCAAATGGCGATCCGAATATAGAATGTAAGTCAGTAATATAAATGTTTATCTTAAAGTCTTGGCTTTATTTATTATTTTTTTATGTATTGCTTACATGACGTTTTTTTTTTATTTACACTTATTTTCACCTACAATGTTATTTCAAAGAAGATTCAAGTTGCTTCTTGTATTTCTGAAGCGACTATATATTTTTTGTGTGATCTTTTTAGGTGCTCTAGAACGTAGTGTAGTTGATTGTCGAACAACGGGATGTGGCATAAACGGGGAGTGTTTAAGGGAAGGTGCAGAGTTTGTGTGCCGTTGTATTCCTGGCACAGAAGGACAAGCAGATATAGAGTGTCACACCAGTAAGTAAAATCTGTTTATTTATTATCATTCTATCTTTTCACATGTAAAAATGCACGAGAAAAGAGCTCACTTACATGATTTCATAATTTATTATCCCATTAGGAAAGTTATGATGAAATGACAATAAATAAGTTTTTATTACAAATATATTATTTTATTACATGTCACATAAAATATCACTACTTGTATATACATTGTAAAGCAATGTACAGTAACTGATTACATTAACGTATGTACGTAAATGGCAAAGGACCCTTTTGTCAGTCAAATTGTAAAAGGGTAGTAGAAATTCACGATTTTAACATAATGCATAAGAGTACAAAAATGTTATCCCTTTAATAATACATGAGTAACATCTTTGTGCTTTAAACTATAAATATTGACTTTAGTGGAAGCATTCTCACCGTTCGTGCTTGAATACAGTCAGTAACATTTTGTTCGGCTTCATGTACATATCGCTTGTATTATAATATAACGTTATATATCTCTGGTCATAAACTATCAGTTTCAAAAAGCATGCACTGTCTCGTGAGAAAGTTTCCTCTTGGCGGCTGAAGGTACAGCTCTTTCGACTCTGCTTTCTTCTTTCACCTCTTCCTAGGTATCGAATGCACGAGCGACAAGGATTGTCCAGTGGACAAAGCGTGTTTGAGCTTACACTGCGTTGACCCTTGCACGGTGCGCGGCGTGTGCGGTGAGGACGCTCTCTGCGTGTCCGTGATGCATCGCGCCCAATGCTCTTGTCCTCAATGCTACGTAGGGCAACCTAGACTCTCTTGCCGACTCGATCCAACGTGCAAGCCGACAGCTGACGCTAATGTCACATTCACTTGCTCTGACATCAAGCCTTGCCCTTCAAAGCTAGCGTGTGACTTAAGTACGAATCAATGTCGAAATCCTTGTCTCGGCTACCAAAATTGCCGACGAAACCAGAAATGTGAAGTGAGAGATCATAAGCCCGTTTGCGTGTGTCGAAATGGATTTGCACTTAATGAGAAAGGGAAATTGACGTGTGCACCAGAGCATGCAGAATGTACCAGAGACGAGCAATGTCCATCCAATGCGGTCTGCCGTAACTCGAAATGCGTTAATCCTTGTTTAGCTTCAAGAGAACCCATGTGCCCTAAAGGGAAACAATGCGAGGTGGTGGAACACCGCGTGATGTGCGTTTGTGTCGAAGATTGCCATCCGACTGTATCTATATGCTTAAGAGACAACGGCTGTCCACAAAATTTAGCGTGTAAAGATTTTCAATGCAAAGATCCTTGTAAGGGCGCATGCGGAGAAGCACCATGTTCAGTAGAAGACCATCACCCTGTATGCAAGTTTTGTCCTAGTGGATTTATACATGATGAAAAACATGGCTGCATTAAAGGTAATTTCACCGTTAACAAAAAATTGAATATTAGCATATATTAGAATACGTAATATTGTCGTCTTGAAAAAGTCTTAATATTTTTCTTCATATTGCAGGAAATGATATTTTCTACTTTATGTCTTCATGCGGCTCTCTTCTTGTTTCTTTCTTGTTTCTAGCATGTTCATATATTTTTTTCCACAGTTTCAACTCCTTCTAGAACAGGTAGATTTTATGCATGATATTTTTATATGTGTACAGAACAATTCGTATACATTTAATCATTTTGGTGGCGGCTGCGCTTGGGTTGTTTACTTCTAATGCATTTAACGCTTCGATGTGACATGACAAATGCAACAAAGCTGCCACGAGACAGAGTTTGCAACATATGATCTTAATGCCTTTTTACTATATTAATTATATTGTCTTCAGTTTGTATGCGTATTTATAAAATTATATTTGTGATTATTTTATTATAGCACGATTTAGCAAAAAAAGCAGTTTCGCCTAATTATTTTTAATATAAGTATTTTTATATGTGTATTTAAAAGAACTATTTTTGTAGCAAATTGTATCGAATGCACGGATTGAAGAGAATTAGAATCTTTTATGCTTGTACACTTTTACTTTTACTGAGATAATGCTACTGGCATCGTGCAACACATTGCGGTCTGTGTGAATATCCAATACAAAGTACAATGTTTTTTTTTCTATGAAACTGAATGTTGCAGTCATACGTAACTATTTCAGTAATGATAAAATGTATTTCAAATGATGTCAGTGTATATTGATACTTGGGCAATAAGCTAATGTTTGCTGTTGGATGTGTCAGCGTTAGAATGCAGCGCGCACGAGCAATGCGCGGCAGCGCTGGCGTGCGTGGGTGGGCGCTGTGCTGACCCGTGCGCACAGGGAGGGCCATGCGCAGCTGGCCAGTCATGCGCTGTCCTCAACCACCAGCCTGTTTGCTCCAAAGGTTCGTTAGTGAAATGCGAATTTTCTACCACGTTCTAATTGCACCCTTCAACTTTTTACACCAATCTCATGTTTATGTTGTTTGTCTACAGTATGTCAGTGTCAAACGTCTGCAGATTGCGCACGATATCCACACACCCAGTGCGATGGCTGCGCCTGTGTACAAGGTAAGAAGTGTATAATAATTTTTAATCCATTTATATCAGGCTTTTCTAAGCACATAATACGATATACATATATGTTCGAATTGGTTTTATTTACTTGATATTTGTATAGTTTATCTGTGATATGATGATCCTTATATAGTTAACCTATGATAGTAATCGCCTTTTCCTATTCTCCTGATGGACGAGAAACGTTCACTATTCTGTCGGATATGAAGCTTACCATTGATCCTAATAGATGTGAAAATTCATTGTCTCTTAATTGGGAATATGAGTTTTATTATAATAATATCTACAGCGATTTGAATTTGTTAGATTTAACCTTCTTATGTATATAGATATTCTCTCTTCTACTGTAGGTGATAAGCCATCTACCAACTGTGCACATTGTCGACCTGGTGTACCTTGCGATCCGTTCTCTGGCGCGTGCATGGAAAGTAAGTACAACGTGCAATTATTTTCGATGCTAGTTAATATTATTTACCTAATAATAAACTTTAACTTAGCTAATTTTATTAAATTACCTACCTGTGTTTATCTAATAATAACGCGAGAATAAACAATGGTACACATTGAAACTGTTCTATGTACTTAATGTATTTCCATATTTGAAAACCTGCAGACTCCTACTTTATTGCTAGCAAGTCTGCTCTAATATGTTTGTTAATAGCAAAACTAACTCCAAATGAACTGGTTGTTGCTATGTTTTTCAGCGTACATATTTGTCCGATAAAACGCCACAAAGTACTGGTAAATATTAATTCGGCAGACCCGACAGAATATTTGTGTAGACTTAGTACCAGAGGACCTATTTCATGATTTCTGTTTTTTCTTCAGTAGCAAGCGTTCTAGACTTTTTGGGACAAGTTTTTGAACTTAATCACTACGTTATGACTATTCCGAAGGTCAAAAACACTACACATAAGATAAATTCGCTTATAAAAACTTGCATGCACTTTTATCTTCATTGTCTTCTTATCTTCGGAATACTTCGAGGGGTAACATACTTGAACTATCATCTCTTCTCTTTTACTAATTTTACAATTATATTAATTTTAAGGTTCGATAACCTTTTAAGACATTAATAAATTTCTGCATGTTTTTGATATACGAGTATTCTAATAAAACACTTTCGTAATAGCCGACAAGATATTGAACAGTTACAATTTATTAACCATTCTATTATTATATTCTTATTAACAGATGAAGAACCTAAAAATATTTCACTAACCGAAACATACTCCAACAATATAACGACTGAATCCGCACCACCTACAGGTATTGAAGAAACGACTGATTATGACACAACTACAACTGCATATACAACTGATAGTTATACCACTGATAGTTATACTACCGATAATCTTAAAGAGAGCACAGTTTCTAGCGAATTAGGGAAGGCTATAGAGTTATCTACTGTAAATCCGACTACAAATATACCTAATGTACTCAACACTGAACAATACAAAGACGATCAAAGAATCGCAACATCACAAACTCCAATTTCTTCTGATAAGACATCTGTTATGGAATCTACGACGAGTACTGCTTTACCTACTGTAAGTGATGGTACAAATGATAATCAAATATTTTCGCCTAATGTTACCGATACGAAAATTCTTCAGCCAATAGTAGAGTCTTATGAACTCGTACCGAGTAGTAGCACTATTCATTCTGAAAGTACCGCTAAGCCTATGTTAAAACGCACGGAAACAAGTGGTTCACAAAAACAAGTCAATGACAATAAAAGCGTTAAAACTGCTGAAAATCAAAGAAAGTTACACAATAACTATACAAAAATACACAAGGAAAAAATACCTGGCAATGAAAAAAATGATAAATCGTACTACTCAAGCAGTCCTCGCACCGATACATTATCGAAATATACTGGAACCTATGCTGATATCGTTACAACATCTAATCCACATGTTACCGTAGAAGATTCACTCAGAACTACATCGAGAGCAAAAGTTGAAACTACTGATTTGGAAAGCGGCGTAGATACAAAAACAACCAAAATAATTGACCTTATTCCAAGCGTTTCATCTATGCAAACTGATGCGCATACAAAAAGAATATCTGAAACAACAGAAAATGCTTTATCTAAAGAATTACAGACTAATGAAATTGAATCTACTTCAATCCTTGAAGATGGACTAAAAACCAGTACATATTCTGACTACACGACAACATTAGATACAACTGATAATTACATGAGTTATGTAACGAATCAAGAACATATTAATGTACAGGATTTTAATATGTCTTCTAAAACTAATACATTATATGTTACCGAATATCCATCATATACTACAAAAACAACTCAACATTTAATAATGACAAGTACTGCACCAACAACATATCCAGAGCAAAGAGAATTTGCAAAGGATATTATCTCAACTAGTACAGAATACACTACTACACCGGAAATAATGAATAATTCGGCATATGCAGCGACATCGGAAGTAACTATAGATACTACGCAATATCAACTTAAATCAACTCAAAATAATATGCATAAGAATTACTATAACACTGAAAAAGAACGCATTTTAGGTACAACCGAAAGGACAAAGATACACCACACGACAACATCTGAAGCCGTTGATAAAAAATCGACGGGTAAAATTAGCGAACTAGGAATAAACTATAATACAGCTTCCACCATTAGTCCTAATAAAGAAAGAGTAGATTCTGAAAGTGTTACGGATGTAACAACAAAGACTTTCGAAGAAGGGGTATTAAGCGATAAAAAAGTTGTAACTGTTGAAACAAAGACAACTGATGTATTGACTTTGGAAGACATCACAAGCACTAGGCATTCAATATACTTATATGAAAAAGATATTACAAAAGCATTTAAAATTACCAATACGATAAAAGCGACTACGGAAGATATCATTACTACTACCACAAATATTAATTCGGGTCAAGAAACGACGCAGAATAATGAAATGGATAGTTTAGACACAACCAGTTCTACAAACAAATTATTTACCGTTGACGCACCTATTTCTAGTATAGGTATAACAGGGCATGGAGATGTTTCAGATTATAACAAAGATATTCTAACTGAAAGGACAACAACTAAAACAGTTGACGAAAATCCCACTGATGATACTCCAACCAGTAATTCTGACTTATACTCAACAATGTCAATAAATCCAATTACTGAAGAGTTATCATCTCAGTCACAGAATGCTGATATACATAATATACAGCAATCAGAAACTGGTGAACAAATCCCAATAACTAAAAAAAAAAATATTTTTGTTGACCAGGATTACAAAACAACTGAAAAAGCAATTGAAAATGATTTAGATATTGGAATTACTGATATAAAATCGGATAAAGCAACTGGTACTGACACAGAGATTACAGTATATAGAGGGATATCAGATATATCTACGGAGTCTTTTAAAAGTGATGAATATACTAATACAAATATATTAACATACGATACGTTTACGGATAACCCGGTTTCAAAACAAACATCAAGCAATGAAGAAACAAATTTTGAGGTGAATGAAACAACAAAGGAAACAGATGCTATGAGCACCGAATATATTACAACGGGATCAGATAGAAATAATAAAAACCCGTTAACAACGGAATTCGAGAAGCAGTTGATTACAACAAGCATTATTAATGTAGAAAAGACACAGTACACTCCAATATCTGAAGAAACGACAGTATCTTCTACAAGCACTATTTATGCCGATGCGGAAGGTTCCACAGAAAACAAAACGTTTATAGATATCGCGACTACGCAGAGAAACCCTAATTTTAATATTGATGAAAAAGTAAATCCCACTAACACATTGAGTATTGAGTACACTCGTACAGCAGTAACACCTGATAGTTATTTTGATAGGACTATAGATGATATTAAGACTAATGAGGGAAATATTAAAACACCGATACAAAACCACATAACAGATAGTGGGGTATTTAATGAGATGACAAGTACAGAATATTCTTCAATATCTGATATAACAATTGGTCACAAAAAATTTGTTACATCTGCAGATGATGGTCATACAAGTCCAATAAATGATAATGATGTAATACCCGTGTCATCGACAACTTCAGAATCGTTTGATGTCAGGACTACTACTTATACAGAAGGTCTATCATATAATTGGGAGTCGACTGAAACCATGATTACGAAAAAAATATCAGGCATGGAACAAAATGAAAATGAAATCTCCACAAAAGATATTGCTACTGAAAGTATCTTACATAAATTAGCATCCAAAGTAACTATGAATTATATGGATGATATTACGACTACAAGTAATTCTATCGATTCAACTAAAGGCTTGACAGACTTGACCACAGTTTCTTCTGAAAACACTCAAAATGTTGATAAGGCAGTCTCTTCTTATGATAAAGAGAATATAACAATAGAAATTGATAATGAGGTTACCACTGAAACTTATATAAATAATGATTTATATGATGCCAAGACGAGCACACCACATTATTCAATATTATCTATAATGCATGCTGAAAATAGTGATACAAATATCGCAACTCACCAAACAAAATCAACTGAACATTTCGTTACTAGTTTTGCAGACGGAGAGACTGAAATGAGTGTAAGCGATAATATTATTAGTCCTAAAGAGACCTCACTCGATTCCAAAGAAGTTACAAAGTCCGTAATATCTGAAATACGGCCAAAAAATAATACTGTAACAGAAAGTTCTGTTTCAGAAGAAAATGCCGTACAATCCAAATTTACAGATTCGGATATATTAGTTGTATCACCAACAGAAATGAATAACTATGATACCAGCGTTACCTCTGGTTACGCACATGAAACAACACAGGTAACTGAAACGCTAGTAAAAGAAACGCAGTATGAAACTACGACGCTTATTCCGAGTTCTACTGACAGAAATAAATTAGACTATGGTGTAGAGAATTTGTCAACGTTGGGAATCAGGGACACATACACGAAAATAGATAGCATAACGGGATATGGCTCGACAGCTATAAGCGAAAATACTGATAAATATACAACTTTGACTGAGGCTGACTTAAAGCAAACTTTTGTTACATCAGACTTAGTAGATTTTACTGAAGCAACGACAGGCACCACGTATTCGGTATCAGTAGATTCCAAGAAAACATCAAAAAGTTCTCAAATTTATGAGAAAATGTCAAATTTAGTGACTAAAGCAGGTACCACGACTCTAGGAACAACACTAACACCAAGTTTTGGTGAAATTTTGCACACAGAAGAAAATATAAATGACCTAAAAACGTCAAGCCAAAATGTAAATGCTGTAAAAGATCAGAAATATCAACATTTTTATGAAGATAAGATTAACACTACTCCAATTAACCTCGATAAGACAAACATGGTTGAATCTACGATATATAATATTACAACTGAATTCACTCCCAGCGTTTTTATTAATACGCCAAGTACCGAAACTGATAACATTTCTGTAATACCTTTAAGTACACAAGAAATAACACAAAACGCTGTAATAACACCTAATATTGAAACAACAACAGAAACCATAGATTACACGTCACTTACAAATGATGTAGTTGAACCTACAACAGAAAATTCTCAAGTGAAATTTACTTACAATACTTTTAATACTAACACGGCTAGAACTTCTGAAATAAGTTTAAATACACAAGAAAAAACACATGAATTTAAATCAACACCTACTACTGCAAGGACAGTAGAAAATGTAGATTACAGTACACTGCCAAATAAAGCACTTGACATCAAGACTGAGAATAATACAGAAAAAATCATTCACAGTACCACTAGTAACGTTGAACTTACAAACACCGATAGAATTTTTGAGATGAGTTTAAGTACTCAAGAAATAACACATGAACCTAAAATAACACATACTATTGCAACAACTATAGAAAGTTACACTACCCTGTCAAATAAACAATTTGAGAATATTTCAGAACAATTCACTTATGATACTTCTTCTACTGTACAAAGTACTAGCTCTGATAGAATTTCTGTTATGAGTTTACCTACACAAGAAATAACACATGATTATGAATTAACTCCTACTATTACAACCACAGTAGAAAACATAGGTTACAGTACACTGCCAAACAAAATAGTTGAGTCTACAACGAATAATATTCCTAGAGAATTTGCCTACAATACTTTGACTAAAGTGCAAAATACCGACAGTGATATAATTACGGAAAATATTTTAAGTTCACATGATTTATCACGTGAAACTGAATTACCACCTAGTATTGCAACGACAACCATAGAAACTGTAGACTATTCTCAAATGCCTAGTGACTTAGGTAAAGGTACGACGAAGAATATTCAAACACAACTCGCTTACAGTACTTTAACTCACGAACGAAGTACCAATATTGATAAACTTTCCGAAACGACTTTAAGTACACGAGATATAATACCCGATTCAGAATTAACAGCTACTACTGTAACATCAAAAGAAAGTGAAACGCGAAATAAAGAACTTGATACGACGACAGAGAATATTCTAGCGGAGTTCACTTACAATACTTATACTCATGAACAAAGTACCAACACTGGTAAAGTTTCCGAGACGACTTTAAGTACACGAGATATAATAATAAGCGATTCAGACTTAACAGCTACTACTGTAATATCAACAGAAACTGAAACGCTAAATAAAGAACGTTATTCGACGACAGAGAATATTCTAGCAGAGCTCACTTACAATACTAATACTTATGAACACAGTACTAGCACTGATAACATTTCCGAGACAACTTTAAGTACACGAGAAATAATACCAGATTCAAAGTTCGCATCTCCTACTCTAACCTCAATAAAAAGTGAAACACCAAGTAAACTACCTGATTCAACGACAGATAATATTCCAACAGAGTTCACTTACAATACTAATACTCACAAAAAAACTACCCATACTGATAACATTTCTGAGACTACTTTAAGTGCACGAGAAAAAATACCAGATTCAAAGATAACAGCTACTGCCGCAATATCAACAGAAACTGAAACTCCAAATAAAGTACGTTATTCGACGACAGAGAATATTTTAGCAGAATTCACTTATAGTACTAATACTCACGAACAAACTACCCATACTGATAACATTTCCGAGACGACTTTAAGTACACGAGAAATAATACCCAATTCAAAGTTCACAGCTACTACTCTAACCTCAATAAAAGGTGAAACACCAAGTAAACTACCTGATTCAATGACAGAGAATATTCCAGCAGAGTTCACTTACAATACTAATACACACGAACAAACTACCCATACTGATAACATTTCCGAGATCACTTTAAGTGCACGAGAAAAAATACCAGATTCAAAGTTAACAGCTACTCCCGCAACATCAACAGAAACTGAAACGCCAAATAAAGAACTTTATTCGACGACAGAGAATATTCTAGCAGAGTTTACTTATCATACTAATACTTACGAACAAAGTGCTAATACTCACGAACAAAGTACCAACACTGATAACATTTCCGAGACGACTTTAAGTACACGAGAAATAATACCAGATTCAAACTTAACAGCTACTGCTGTAACCTCAACAGAAAGTGAAACGCCAAATAAAGTACTTTATTCGACGGCAGAGAATATTCTAGCAGAATTCACTTATAGTACTAAAACTCACGAACAAAGTACCAACACTGATAACATTTCTAAGATAACTTCAAGCACGCATGATATAACACATAAATCGATATTAATACCTACTGTTGCAACCATTGCAGAAAGTGAATATTACAGTTCACTGCCAAATGAAATTCTTGCATCTACGACGGAGAATATTCTCGCTAAATTTACTTTCGACACTTTTAATAATTTGCAAAGTACTAACACTGGCAAAACCTCTGAGACGACTTTAAGTACACAAAAAATAGCACAAGAACATGAATCAATACTTATTACAACAACCACAACAGAAAATGTACATTACAGTTCGGGTAATGAAAATATTAAAGATGAATCGAACTTAGAAGCCTCAACAGTAGTAAGCACAAGAGAAGTACTCGAAACGAAGAATAGCGAACATTATGATACCGTACGAAATTACGTGGAATCGTTCACCAAACCCATCAACATAGAAACAACATCTGTTTTAACAGTTACGGAAGGAAATATTGTGGATGGTCAATATAAATCGCGCTATCCATCAACTGTGTCTTCTATTTTAAGTACATCATTGGAAAGTTTGTCGTCTCGCCAAAAAGATGTTGATATATCTGCTTGGACTGATTCTACGCCATTTGACATAACTATAACTACGACTGAAACAATAAACTTAAGTACTGACGTAGACATGAATGTAAAGTGTAAAAATGACTATTACTGTCCCGCTGACTATACCTGTATCAATGGAGTGTGTGAGAATCCATGTGAGGGAATAAGGAACCTATGTACAGTGAACAGTACCTGTAAAGTTGTCAACCATGCTGCGGTTTGTGTATGTCATGAGGCTGCTGGAAACGTCTGTGTAAGAGGTATGCTCTTAAGAGTTATAAATACCTTTAATTTTTTTTGCACAGTCTGCGAATTGGTTGCGATAAATTGTAAATTAATTTATTATAAGTATTTTGATCGTTTTATCGGACAAACGTGTACAGTATAATTAAAATAATAATTACTTGAGTCATTAATTATTTACTTGTAAATAAACTAATACTGGTTCTTCCATGTAACATACTAATTTTTAATATAACATGTAACATAATAGAATCACCCGGAACACCTAAGGCACCAGAACCTTGTCATTCTGATCGGGATTGTATAGAGACTGAAGCCTGCTTTATGGGATTGTGTCAAAATCCTTGCGAGTTTGACAATGTGTGTGGTGTCGGAGCAAATTGTCATCCAATAAAGCAGAGGCCAATGTGTTCATGTCCTGCTGGACACGACGGGGACCCAGCAGTTAAATGCTCGCCCAAAATAAGTAAGCCCTATTTTCAGTATATTGGGTTAATATTTACCTGATAGTTTCGCTTTGGATACTATTAGTATTTGTAAATAAACTAAGGTATTTCATATTCACTATACCTACTGAGCACTTGTAATTTAATAAGTAACTTATTAAAAGTTTAAGGATAAAAAAGCGCATTAAAAACCGCTCCAATGTATTTATTTCGGATTTAATGTATATAAGTAAGGACGGAGTTTAATGTAATTACGCTTGTTAAATATTAATGTATTGTAAAATTCACATTTGTTTACATTTTACTCAGTTGGTTGCACTCGGAATGAAGATTGTCACTTGACGGAAGCTTGTATAAATAATGCATGTCAACATCCATGTGCAATACACAATCCATGCGCACGTAACGCGGTCTGTATAAACACGAATCACGGTTCAGATTGTAGCTGTGTCGAAGGATTCCAAGGGAACGGCTACGTTGGCTGCGTGCCTGGTAAGTTCACTTCTTGCTTTCGTTAAATATGACTGCGATCGTCAATGTACTACTTTTCACATTTCGTTTTTTTAGTTATCAACACCCAATCTGTGTGTCAGTATAACGAAGATTGTCCACCTGAACTACTGTGTGATCGGTTAAATCGAGTATGCATCAATCCGTGCTCGGTTGATAAATGTGGAGATAATGCAGAATGCATTTCAGCAAATCATGGCATACAGTGTAAATGTTATGCGGGCTTTACAGGAAATCCTTTCTTAGAATGCTATCAAGGTAGGTAAACTTTAATTCGACTAAACGTTCTCTAATATAATATTTTAACAAATAATAAATGTTTTCACTGTAATTTGTAGGTTTGCAATTTTGCATTTTGTTGTAAGTGATAACCAAAATAATATATTTTTTTCAGTTCAAGGATGCCGATCTGATAATGAATGTTTAAATTCTGAAGCGTGTATAAATGGCAAATGTGCTTCACCATGCAATTGTGGTGTTAATGCTATCTGTGACGTATTAAACCATCGAGCATCTTGTAAATGTCTACCTGGTTACACTGGTAATCCAATGCTCGGTTGTGAACCCCCATCCAACCCATGTGTACCTAATCCATGTGGTATTAATGCACTTTGTGAAAGTGACAACGGCAATCCCATTTGTTACTGTCCCAAAGGGTTAACTGGTAATCCCTTTAAGAATTGCAGTAAGTATGTTTTATAGACTGTACAGAAAGTTACTAGAAAACATACGTTATTACGTTACATCAATTTTTTAAATGCCTTAATACAATGTATTACAAATTTTTCAGTACCGGAGGGTAATGAGTGTGAACCAAATCCGTGTGGTCCTTATACCGGATGCCGTATAATAGAAAATAAACCAGCGTGTTTCTGTTTACCTAATTACGAAGGAAATCCACCTAGGCAACCTTGCCGGTTACCGAACAACCCGTGCAATCCTTCACCGTGTGGACCCAATACTCAGTGTACTATATTATCTAATGGATTTGCAAAGTGTACTTGTTTACAAGGTTACGTAGAAAGCCCCAACACTGTCAGAGGCTGTATAGAAGCAAGAAATCCGTGTGAACCAAATACTTGTGGAGTAGGCGCACGGTGCGATCCGAACAGAACGCCTGCGTGCTACTGTCCAGAAAACACTATCGGAAATCCATACAAGTCTTGCAATCATCAAGCTTATTTACCTCCAGATGTTCTCTGTCAACCTGGTCCATGTGGGCCGAATGCCAATTGTTACGTGGGAAGTAACAGAGAGATGTGCTTCTGCAAGACTGGATTTATTGGAGATCCTTATACGGGTTGTCAAGTACAAAGAAGCCCATGTAATCCGAACCCATGTGGGCCACAGGCTACTTGTAATGTTAACTATGAGGGTCGAGCATTGTGTACTTGCGCTGCGGGCAGTACTGGCGATCCTCACAGTCTGGACGGCTGCCAGTCTCGAGAATGTGAAATAGATGACGAATGCGCGTTGAATAGAGCGTGCATAGGCTATATGTGCCGAGACCCCTGCCCGGGAGTTTGTGGCTTGAACGCCAAATGTCTCGTAGAATCACATCATCCTGTGTGTATTTGTGAAGATGGTCTGATAGGAAATCCTTTGATATGTTGTTTGCCAGCAGAAGATCAGAAATCATTGAAACCTTGTAATAAAGTCCAATGCGGTATTAACGCAATATGCCAGGACGTCGGAGATAAAGCCGTATGTTCTTGTCTTCCTGACTTTTTCGGAGATCCGGCTAAGGAATGCAAACCTGAATGTCTCATGAACTCGGACTGTCCTTCAAACGAGGCGTGTATCAATCGTAAATGTACCGATCCCTGCGCATTTAAAAACGTATGTGGAATCAATGCAGCTTGTTTGTGCACGGACCATACTGTCTCATGTTTATGTCCTGATTCCTACATAGGAGATCCACTTATACAGTGCGTTTACAGACGTAAGTTTTTTATTATTTAATTTAAAAACATGCATTCATACATATGTATACTCTTATCTTTGTTATAAGTGCATATGCATACTCATGTATGTTTATACATATATACATACGTACACACCTTCACGCCAGGTCCCTCACTGGATAGGCAGAGAGCACCGAGTGTCAAATATTTCTGTCCTTTACATACCTGCCGCGTTTCTAAGTTCATCACTCTCTTCGCACATGCACGCTGATTCGGAGATATCTGACTTCCACGTCGGCCAGTATCTGGCCTATTTTTAGTACATTTACATTTCTTCAATGTGATTATTAAGTAATTGGTACAGTTAAATAACGAACTCGCGTCGTAAAAACATGAATGATTATCTTATTATCATTATGCCTCGACACCGCATAAACATTTGCAGTAAGCCTATGCTCTGATTATGTCCCAATAATAGCTATAATTATATTAATTGACATTTTTATGATGTAATATTCCGTTCAGAATTAATTTTATCAAACAACATGGGATTACAACTTTAGAAAGATGACAATTATTTTATTATCTTATTTTCATGTACAAACATTATTTTAATCATATTTTTTGGTGCACAATAATGTGTGAGTTTCATATGATGACATATTTTAGTACGAGATACATATGTAAATACATAGGCAGTCTGTTACACGCACTTTACTAATTATTATTTGTATGCATTCCAGCTATACACATCCCGCAGGATAATTCTACTGTACAACCATGCCTTCCGAATCCTTGCGAACCTAGCGCCACGTGCGACACTTACGGCGATCAGTTTGCTGTGTGCGACGTGTGCCTGGGCTCAAACAGAATTAATATTCCGGCCTGTAGACCTGAATGTGTGTTAAGCACAGATTGTCCCTTCGATAGGGCTTGCTTGAGGAACAAGTGTGTAAATCCGTGCCCGGGCTCTTGCGGTGTAAACACTGAATGTTCGGTCTACCATCATGACC
>DWDV01000726.1:0-15346 GCA_018245615.1 Mimoniades ocyalus
CAGTTTAAAGTTTTTTGATATCTGTAATAGTTACGGAATAATCGCCTGTGCACACTTAACGATTACACCCGGTATACCCGAAAAGGTAGGCAGATGAGTGTAGCATACTCCCACGTTTCACCAATTACGTTTAGACTTTCGCTTGTAGGGTATCTAATCCATATATGCTGGTGGCGTACGTCTTATGAAAAGTCCTGAAGCCCTAAAATAATTAATGCTCTGAAGAAATCCCTTCGCGTCTTTGCTTTCTTAAAAACTCGATCCATGATGTGGATTCATGGGCTATTGAAAGAGCTACAGCAAAATGAACTAATATCTTACCTGTGCAATAAATAACGTCGTCAATCTCCTCGTAGCTCCCATCGGAGAAGTACACTCCCGTTTCGTTGAACTGCTTGATATCGGGTTTTTTTACATAGTGCTTCGGGAATACATTTCTAAACGGTACTTTGGAGTGATGACTGTGCACCAGTTTGCTGCTGACGTACGCTACGTCGATGCCGATGTCCATCCCCGAGGGTCCGGCGCCCACGACCAGAACCCTGCGACCGGTGTATGGATCGGGTTCTCTATAGTCGTGGCTGTGAATTATTGTACCTGTTGGAGCACAAATGACATTTACTACAGCATCAGCGACAAAAATTCGTACAGAATCCATGATTGCAATTAAATTTGTACATAATATTGTAAAAATGTAACTGGAGGCCACTTGTGTAAATTCTGCAGTAAGCAGTCATAACCGGTTACGGGTTTCAATTTCTGTGAAGGCATCAAAGACCTTTTAAACACAGATCTTATTTTTAAAGACACCTAGACTAATCGCCTAAATATCTTTCAAACGTAAACGTAACATTTCGTCCGTAATCCCCGAAGAGGTAGGAAGAGGAGTGTATTACACTCCCACATTTCACCAGTTAGTTTAACGCCCGGCTATGGAACAGGCGATGAACCTAGTGCCATACACCGGGCACATATCCAGACTCGGGCCATTGGTAGAAATCTTTTAAATGTGGATGAATCATTTTAAGTTTCTCCACAATGTTCTCTAAGACGTGATAAATCTGATAAATTGTACACTGCTAGCGTCGCTGACTACGATCTTGTCAAAATGGCTTAACTTGTCACAATATATTACGTGTTTTGATACGAACGCCTTATCTATGAAAACAATTTTGCACAAATATTTCAAATGTCAATCAAATGAGGTAGCTTAAGAGTAGAATGGGAAAACGACTACTCTTAATGTAATTCTTCTCTTATTTTATGTGGAATAGGCGCAGTAGGTCTGTAAGGATAGAGATATTTGGCACTCGGTACTCTCTGTCTACTCTGTATAGGACCAGGCGTGATAGTATATTAATAATAATTATAAAAATCTTCCATTACCTTTAAACAAATTCTCTCCTTTTATCTTCGGCATTTTAGGTTTGCTATGATGGCCGTTTCCAACGATCACGAAATCAAACTCCTCCTCCGTCACCACCCCCGTCTTCACGTGTTTATATTTCACTTTCCACACGCCGCCCACTCGAGACACTCTAACGACATTCTGGAAGAACTGGATATAAAAAGAAAGATTGTTAAGGTGCAAACTTGAGCAAATATTCAATGTTTCGATTGTCCCCTAAAATCTCGAAAAAGAGTTTAACTTTTTCTGATGAAACATATGTATATTTCATTTATATCTGGCTCTTGCAGTCATGCGTAAAGTCATGATTCAATTCTTGCAACCTATAAACACTTTAAAAGTAACTTTGATAGGACTGACACGTATAAATGTGAGTTGAATGCGTATGTAGAAGTTATGGCACACTAAATTTTTAACATTGATATACATTTGAAGAGAATTTAACTCACCTTTATGTGTCTTTCGAGATCGAAGTGTCTGGCATAGTCTTTGATATAGTCGTAATACATTTTCCAAGTTGGGAACGATTGCATGTCTTCTGGCATGGGAAACCCTCGAAGCTCCATTGTTGGTTTCGGAAGGTTGGTTCTGGAAAACGACATTACATTATGAGGAACGAAAAATAGTCAAGTGTAGCACACAAGTACAGCAATATGTAGAGGTACTTGACGTTTATATAATAATAAATATCTTATGACATCTCCACACCCGGCCGTTTGATCCCAAGGTGAGTATCAAGAGCTTGTGTTATGTGACCGTAACTGGTGAAACGTGGGAGTGTAGTACACTCACCTGCCTACCTCTTTGGCATTACATTTATATTGTGTTATGGTAACCAGGCGGCTGATAAACTCCATATACGAGTAAAAATACTTTCTGTCGATGGACGCTCTGTAAAGTTTGAGATATCAAAATATAACAAGTAATTTTTACATTTGGTATTATAAGTTCGTTGGAAATCTGTACATTGGAGTGACGTTTCTTTTATGTATGCTAGAGGCATTCATTATATTGTTGCGCAATGGAACAGATTAGAATAAAGTGCTAGTCATCACTAGAAATTTCGAGTCGCGCACATATACGTAAAACGACAGAATAAAGTTTCTAGTACCTTCTTCAACATTCGACACAGTGGCGCCCTCTGGTGTCGAGTAGCTGAACTACCCTTAATGGAATAATCTGGAACGCGATGTTTCTGGAAAGACATTCCAGAACATTCCAGAACATACAAGTGCTAAAGCGATTTAAGGGTACTTTTGCGAAGTGATTAATTAATAAACTATTTTCCTACGACTTTTAATCGGCCTAATTTTATTTCTACGAATCCCGGCTCGTAACACTATGTATATCTTCACGCTTTCCCTTGCGGAGTAGGCAGAGAGGATCAAACGACAAGAGCACGTATCAAGTTAACGTGCCTTCGGAGACACTCATACAGTAGCCTCAGCCTCAGCTGAACACTGCCGAGTACTGTACGTGCAAATATTTTATGTCGGGTGTTGTTAATCACCAGCTATTATTATATAATACGTATACTGGACGTAATAAACTGATTCAGGACTGAAACGTACACCAATAAGTAATTTCGAGTGATTTTGGTATATCCTGCGGTTTTAATTTTCTGGTTCTGATTTAAACAGTAATTATTCAGATTGATATATTAACGGGAGCGCGTGTGGCCATACATTGTAGTGTTCGTACAGTGAATTGAGCTCGTTTACCATTGAAATGCAGCATTACGAACGATCGATAGCATTCTGAATTACATGATCCTTTACCAAAAAGGACATGGACAAAAAAAATACCCAGAAAAAAATCCAATCGGTGCCCAAAATATGAAGTACCTACCCTTAAAAATACACGTTTTTATTGACTTTGCTGTACTCCCGTGTACCCCCGGCAGCTAAATAATGTAATTTGTGGTGTTTTTGGTGTTATCCTATTTCTCAGAGACATTTTCAATAGAAATACACAAAATTGTATTAGTATTTTATTGTATGAGTACCTATTATAATTTTTGTTACATAAGTTAAGTTGCATTAATGCTGCAAATGTCCGTCCGTATTTAAATGCCACTTTTCCAAATAAATGGATTAGTCGTTTAGCTCCTATTTTGCGGTCTCCACGGTTCACGGACTTCAATTCACTAGATATTTTTACTGTCTAAAAGAATAGGTTTCTTAAATCCTATTTCAAATTTGGAAGAATTACACAGTCGTGTTCAGGACGCTACTTCAAAAATAACCGAACGGCGCTACGTACGACATCTTAGAAGAGCATTCATTAGAAGATGTCGGGCTTGTATCAGAGTTGGTGGCAGACAATTTGAATACTTGCTATAAAATAAGGAATGATTTATGTACAACTTAACCCTTTTATTTTATACAATTAAAGACAAAAGTTCTTCAGCCAAATTTACTCTTTTTACATCTTTATAACAATCACTGTATTTTTACTGTAAATAAAATTAGGTGTTATACCATTTTGAAAACTGTTTTAACTGCACATATTTTTGAAATAGATGGCCACTCAGATTTTTATACATTTTTTTTCACCAAACACTCTCAAACATTGTCTAAATAATGTTTTTATGAAATTTTATGCTAAAATTTGAAGGGGATATGATTTTTACCAAAAAATTATAATAGGTGCTCATACAATTGACTGCATTAATTTTGATTGTCCCGTTGGTGCAGTGGTTAGTGAACCTGACTGATGCGCCGGTGGTCGTGGTGTCGATTCCCACCCAGAATAAATATTTGTGTGATGAACACAAGTATTTGTTCTGTGTCTGGGTGTGAAAAAAAATCTATTTAAGTATATATTTATACGTATATATGTAATTTATCAGCCGTCTGGTTACCATACCACAAGCTCTCTTGACGCTTACTTTGGGATCAAATGGCCGTGTGCCGAGATGTTCCATGATGTTATTATTATTATATTATTTAAATGAACTGGTCACAATTTCTCTGCAAGTATGAATTTAATTTAACTCAACGTTACTACTTATTATTCCTATAAAAGTTTGGCGAATCGTTCATTCTTTTAAAGAGTATAGCCACATAATATCAGTTGAATCGTCACAGTATCGTACTGCTTATTAATGTTTTATTATAAAATGAATGCCAAGTATGTCAAGTAAAAGCTCTATGTATGGTCACACATTAAACATTGTCACGATTGTGGCATAGTTCCTACATAAAGCTAGTGGCCACTGTTATAGAAAACGGGATGTAGCATTGACAATGTGTAAAACAGTTCCTACTATTGCTTTTTACGGTGAGGTCAGGTATCAATAATATAAAGTATAAAACTAGGCCAGTTCTGAAAGGGGCCATGGTCTCATTATTAATTAAAACTAGAAAACTGTCAATAAATCTACAAATAACAATGCAGATAGTAAACATGCCGCAATTAGAATCGAATGGTCATTATCGAAAACACTTATTGTTTAATTGGATTTTTTAGTTCATAAGTAATATTGTTACAATCGTTGCATGTTTCCGAATAAAATAAAATACCTGTCGGTTTATTGGCCCACTAGTGGACACGGGTATTTTCTTATAAGGGTTTGGTTTAAAGGCATAATCTGATATACGAAACACGTGCGGGTTGGTAGATGTCACACGCCTTAGCTAATATTATAAAGAGATGGGAAAGCTGTGTGCAGTTTCCTCGCGGTCTTCTTCTTTCATTACAGACATTTTTAATATGGTATATTTTGTAACATTCGTAATGCACACGTTTTGCTCGTTGAAAAACCACTGTTTCATTTATATCACTTATTAAGTGCCTTCTATACAAATTCTGTTAAGTATTAAATCCGGTTAGATAGTGTCAAAATATTGCAGTTGATTTAAAAAAAATGTAACTTTACGCCTATATTCTTCGAAGAGGAAGGCAAAGGAGTGCAGTACTCACCCACGTTTCGCCAGTTACGTTTACAGCCCACTATGCAATAGGGACTGAGCCCATTGTCATACACCGAGCACAAATCCGAACCCCTACTATATATCCTCCCTGGGTCTATTATATCCTCACGCACGGTTAGTTATAATATAGGCAGAGAGCTCTGAGTGCAGAATATCTCTATTTGTACAAATTATTCCTTATGAATTTTTCGTAGAAATAGATAAGGGACAGTTTAACCGGTCACTTGTGAGGTTTACATATTTTATAACAACAATAAATACCAATAAAATACTTAGTATAGAGTTGTAAATAAAAGTGGACGATAACAAATAAACATCGGGCACATTGCCGTGTTTTTAGTTACCTACTTGTTATTTTCTTTACTTCCAAATTGAAACTTAGAACGTAGAACGGACAAGGCCTTCGATAGTGGATATCCAACTAGGTATAGGTCAGTGGATCTCTATTATGTGGAAGTAAATTTTATAAGTAATTTCAGCTCGTACATATTTAAAGTTATCAGAACCTTACAAACGGTTACACATATTTTAATAATTAAAAATATATAGGACCATACACGTATCTGTCTGCAGTATCTTCCTACCTCTACACGCTAGTAGACCTATTATAGAGTAACTACACAACTGGTAAACGTACCTATATCAATCTAAACAGATACACAAAATGCAGGAGTGTCAGAATCAGAACTCATACAAATACATATCATATGTTCTGGGTGAGAATTCAGCCCACAACCTACGAGTCATTACTCGAGGTCGCCAGCTGCTGGACTCAATATCTCATCATCATCCTCAGCCCATTCTCGTCCACTGCTGGACGTAGACATCTCCAAAAGCACGCTACTGTTCTAGAACTTCAGCTCTTCGTACAAACGATTGCCAGCCACTTTGCGTATATGGTCACTCCACCTAGCGAGCGAGCGTCCACTCCAGAACACGTCTATTGCAACAGCTGCCGGTTCTGCGATAGATGTACCCAGCCCAAAGCCACTTCAGCTTGCAAATCCTTAGGGTTAAGTCGATAACATTAAAATCTTATACATCATTCTTATATTGTCTATCTTAGAATCTACAAAAATACGAATGACGACCCATAAAGGCTACTTGCGATAGACATTTTTAGGTGTCGGGGGGCAAACATTCGAAAGACATCTGGTATCCTGGGAGATATCGGGTTATGTGATACTTTTAACCCACTAAAACCCTCTCGGGATCTCGGAAGACACACACTTATGCTTTCCTAGCACGGCGTGCCTCCGGGCTATGCAATAGCGAGACTTATGTCTCCCTCTGGGGCTGCCGATTCTTACAACGATGTGTGAGCACACAAATCGTCGCGCTTCCCAAGATTTGTTGGCTGAACTATCTTACCAGATTGCGGGTTATCTTACAAGAGGTAGGAGATACCGCAGCTCGTATTCAGGTCCCAAGCTACGGGAACAAGACAGTGTTAATGGTATTAATCTACGATACTTTTTTAAAGCAGTGACTTTACTTGTATCATTTAAGAAAGATATATTTTATATTTACACATTATTTTTTATATATACTCATTATTTATACACTAAAACTACCTGAGAAAAATATTTAGAATTGTAATAGTCACATTGGACGATCCCAATCGTTTTCCTCGTGCAACTTGAGTATCATTTACTTACGTCAACATTTACTGTGATTGCTTTTGGCGCGAGTTTCTTTTGATTTGCAAGTGATCGTCCATACTCGAGGTAGTAATAATTATATATGATAATAATATAGTAATAATTATATATATATTATGAGTCCAGGCAATAAAAAAGTATAATCTACACTTGACAGTATGTATATTGTATATGCAAACAGTCACCGGTAAAGTACCTAAGTAAAATAGTAAAAAACACCATATCAATCAGTAATTATTGTTTTTATGGAATTTCCGCTTAATATGTATTATACAGAATAAACACAATGAATTCAAAATTAGTTCTCAGAGATGTCACGCATACATGTATATGAACTGTAGACGACCTAAAGATATATTTATGTTATATGTACGATTATGAATACCTACCTAATATTTTAATGAATGATATTTCCTAATGATATGCTTAATTATGACGTAACATCACGCGTATACGAGTATCTCCCCCTAAAAGTGAGCAGATGAGTGTAGTAGGTACACTCCCACGGTTCACCAATTACGTTCTACGTTCCATCATGGAACAGGACCAGAACAAATTTGACTTTCCCTTTGGTGCAATGGTTAGTGAACCTGACTGTTGCGCCCTGGCGAACCCACCTACCATCGAACCCACGACGCCTTTCGTAGGTTCGATTCCCACCCAGAATAATTGTTTGTGTGATGAGCACAAGTAGATACCTCTTGTGTCTGAGTATAAAGATGTCTATATAAGTACATATTTATATGTATATGTAGTCGTGTTGGTTGCAAGCGCGACTGCCGTTCAAATGCCGTAAAAATGTAACATCACGCCTGTATTCCCTGAAGAGGGAGGCAGTGGAGTGTAGTACACTCTCACGTTTTACCAGTAACGTTTACGTCCCCCTATGGAATAGGTGGTGAGTCTATTGTCATACACGGAGCGCTAATCCAGACTCCGAACGACTACAAGAAAATCTAAGTTAGAAAAATCTTGCAACCAACACAGCCGACGAGGCAGTCAAATAAAATACATTTTTTCTTTTAACGTAACATGTCCTCAGTCACAATCTCACAATCCTAGCGTGCATGAGCCCGGTTACCGTTTTGTCAGTACGACTGCAGGTAGCATTGGTTGCTGTTCAAAATCGGTCGGTAGGAAGTGTCAGGGCTACCTGTGGCTCCCCGTGTATACCTACAATAGTCCATAACTTGAATATTTTTTAAAAGTGCCCGGCACCTCCGCAGTAAACTACCGCAGTAGTAAAAAAATGTATGTAATTACAAAGATCAAATCTCTATTTGGATTATTGGATTAATTGGAAGGAATACAAAACTTACTTTCAAGTTATAATTGGCGGACCATATGCAGGGATGTAGTTTTTGTAACTAGCTACCATAGACCGTGGGATGTGAAAATACTTCTTGACAGCTGGTAATATTAGATGGGTAAATAGTATCTTGTAATACGTCATATGTCAAGTGAGCAAACACAATTCTTTTAATGATTTCCTTAAGATGCGAGCGAACATTTAGTCCGCGTTACTTCACACATTTTTACAATAAGTTCGAAATCCAAATCGTTTCTTTATATTTGAAACGTTCACTTAAATATTTTGTATTAATAACAACAAAAATGTAAGAAGTTTTTAAATTTTTGTTATGTACAAGATACCTACACTTTTTCCATAAAAATTCCCATTACAATGGGATATTTTACGGAAAAGTAAATTATTAGACGACAATTAAACAGCTCTATAGCTCTAGCATTGTTCTAGCAGAATAGATTACCTATTATTACGAATGAAGGGGGCGAATGCAACGTTAAACTTAGGAAGACATCTGATTGTTATTTACTTGAATATTACTATTTTATTATCACAAAAACAGAATAGAAAATGATACAGCTTTACCGCATAAAAAATATACATTACGTCCTCATATATAAAAAAACAAAAACTGTTTCAATTTTGTAACATTTTAACATGTGCAAAAAAAATTAAGAATAGACGGCAGAAAACATACCTAAAAATAATTAAAAAAACATAATCACGCGTCTTGCAAATACATAAGAGTATGTACCGACCTGTTTTTTGAACGGCGTCAGCCATGATGTTTTCTTCGCCATCTCGCACCACTGTCACAAATATTAAAAAACCACGCACTACAAGACGATAAGCCTCTTCCTTTTACGCATATTACTATGTCCACTGGAGTGTGTTTATCAATCGATTGCCGCCGCGATACGGATCGATAAACATTCGGTACGATACGCGCGCGGCCGCTAGATGGCGTGTTGCCAAGCACACGGCCAAAATAGATATGATGAACTCCCGCCTCACCATGTCACGGATTGTAGCTACATAGTACATATATTTGTAATTGTTATTAAACAATATCAATCACATTCTATTCGCTACGTTTTCGCTTAGTGCGAACGTGCGTGACATTTTTAATTAATATAGCAATACAGTGCGTTTTAATGTTATACGAGTAGGTACATGTGTTTACATATAAATGTATGTCTGTTACGCGTCCATTATCACGTCTAATTCAGTGTAATATTTTTGTTGTAATTTTGTACGGACATAGCTGTAATAGATATTTTAGAATTAATTTCTAAGGGAGTGAAAAAAGGATAAAATAATAATTTTTGTGGAAAATATTTATGTAGCTTTCCTTGGACAAAGCCGCTGATTAAACTACTGTTACATGTAAATCTGGCAACAGTACCTAAACAATTCGAAGTACTCTAGTCAGGTTTTTCAGAATAAATATATCGTTTTTTTATTACCTTATTAACTAGATGCGATTTCATTTCAATTTGACGTTGCGATAATTGTAACCGTTATCGTATAGGTCGTATAGGTTGATTACAACAATAACATTTGTCATAAGAAAAAAACAGTCCATTTTTATATAAATTGTGTATTTCATAACTCCCTTCAACTCACTAAATTAATTCAAATCACCAAGTCTTTTATTTGAAATACAGGCAAGTTCGTAATCAAAATAGTACCTAGTGATTAAAGTATTAAATGAATAGCTTGTTATAAAAAAAACTCCTTGTTATAAAAACTAGCAATAATAATAATACCGTTACATATATTTACTTTACAGTACTCGGACATTACAATAATGTAAACTTTGAGCCTGATAAGCGCTTTATCATAATACGTGTGTAAGCGTTGTTTCATGTTCAGTTTGCAATATTTTGCAGCAAATGTATCTACTAATGCATATTGCATAGTACACAATAAAATGTAAGCAACATTTATTTATTTAACCAGTTACATTTTAGCATAAACATTACAGATTATTCCTCCAATACGTTTACAGGGACTGTACGTAGGTATGTATCTTTCAGCAGTTCTCCGAAATGAAACAGGCGTCGCAACGACTAAGTCTAGACCTGGATCCCAAGGCAGGACATCACTAAGCAGGGTCAGTGCACGTATCAATGGTGACTCTTTCACCGACACCATTCTACAACTAGGCACTGCGAATAGTGTTTAGCGACGAACGTGTTCGTACCTTGGGTTGTTCAGAGAAATTATCTTTAGTACTGTGGGGTTATAAATCTTACCAGTGTTGAGATTATAAAAATACTCCATCAGTGCCACTTCTATGACTAACGTATGAATAACGTATGTATGAATGTATGTACGTATGAACATACGTACGTACGTATGTACGATATTTATGAACATACGAGTATGTATGAATAACGTAGGATACACATGCGGGAAACCCACGAAATATCCATACCTCTTAAAATAAAACCACCTCAAAAATTTATTTTGGAGTTTCTCCACCATGAGTATGTATTTTGCCTCATGTGGACTCCAGATAATTGCGTTACTTTCTAATGTACTTCTAACGTAAGTGTTATATAATATTTTTATCGCAGCGACACTGTCAAAGTCTTTTGACTGCCTCAAAACAAATCCTAGTGATTTGTAGGCTTTTTTAGCCACCATACAAATATGATCCGGGAAACGGAGATCTGGACGCATCACCATACCCAAATCTTTTACGGCCGACTGTCTTTTCAAAATAACTTCCTCCAGCCGATAGTCATATACCACAGGGTTGTGTGCGCGAGTGTACGACATTACAGAACACTTAGATTTGTTAAACGCCAACTTATTCCGTATACTCCACTCTGTGACGCTATTTATATCCTTTTGCAGTAGTTCACAATCTGAAGGATTGTCAATTTTCATGAACAATTTTAGGTCATCTGCGAATAACGGACAACGAGCCACGCTAACACTATTCGGTAAATCATTTATGAAAATTAAAAATTCTAGAGGGTCAAGATTCGACCCTTGGCTTATTCCAGAAAACGTGTAATACGGTCTTGAGAGATGTCCTTTAAACTGCACATACTGCCTCCTGTTACGGAGGTAGCAAGAGAAGAATTGTAGCAAAGCTGGGGTAAATCCGGCAGTTGAAAATTTTCGGAGAAGCATGTCGTTGTCAACTGTATCAAACGCTTTACGAAAGTCAAAATACGCAGCATCAACTTGAGATCCGCCATCCATGACTTGAGTGGTGTACGTGTGGAATGCTAACATATTACTGGTAGTAGAACGACCAACTCTAAAGCCATGCTGGGCATCAGATAGTTGGCTCTCAAACTGAACACTGATTGTTCGATATAACACCGACTCAAACAATTTATCGAATACTGATAGCACGGCTACAGGTCTAAAGTCATTTACCTCTGAATTAGAATTATTCTTTGGAACCGGTACTACCCGCGAGACTTTCCAAATATCCGGATATTTGGAGTATTTAAGGCACAAGTTAAAAATGAATAGCAGCGGTTTTGTGAAAACAGAGCTACAATCTTTTATTATATATGGAGGGATACCATCTGGTCCGGGAGACCGTTTCGCTTTGAGTTTTCTGAGTGCCCGTTCGACATCTTCTAGACTTAAAACACCAATATGTATTCTTCTACTAGAGCACTCTGGAGAACTCATAGCCTTGCGCGTATCAAGATCCGGAGGATGCTGTGAGTATACTGAGCTGAAATAGTCAGCAAACATTTGTGCACACTCATCATTTGGAACCGATACACCATTGTTGGTCATGTTTCTCAGAATATTTCCCTTGCTACGTTTAGAAACTATGTAGGTCCAAAAATTAGAGGCGTCCCGCCGAATATCGCTCTCTATCCTGGTTTTATATACACGGAAATCAGCTTTGATGCTTAACTTAACAAGTGCTCTGTAATACGAAAACTTTGTACGATGCCTGAAATGTAATGTTTTCTTATACAGACGATGAAAGTGCGCTTTGATTTTAATGTAGCGTTTAGTTAAAGGTGTGTACCAGTCGGGGTAAGAATACCTAGCTGATAGTACCGCACGCTGTTTTTTGGGCACGCAACTATCTATACATGTGTTTAAAATACAATAAAATTTTTCGACCGCAGTATCTGGATCACTAATGCTGAATAGTGTGTGCCAGTTGGCGTCTACTAAACATTTGTATAAATCATGAAAATTAGCTTTTCTGAAATCCCATTCAGTACTAGCTCGCGCTCTAACCAACGATAAATCACTGCTTGAAACCCTTCGCTCAATGGATATCTCTAGAGGCGGATGGTAGGCATCCGGAAATATCAATATATCCAGTGCTCGTTGAACATTAACCCTGCCAAGCGATACACTAACTAAGATCAAGTCTAGCAGGCTCCCATGACTATTAAGAACGTTATTTACCTGCTGCAGTTCGCAGAACGCCAGAAGATACTCAAAACCAGCATTTACCGCTACACTAGTCGTATTAATGTTCATGTTGAAATCACCGCAAATCAGTAGCTTATTAAATTTTAAACAAAGTGATTCGATTATCTGAAATATATCTAAATATACTTTTTCTTCCGTATGCCGTGGAATGTATATACAAGCTATTGTCAATATATTATTATTATCTTTTACTAAATTAATAGCAGCAAATTCACAACTCGAAGGCACATTTGATACGTTAATCAATCGCAGAAAATATCCTGGTGAAGCTATTATGGCTACACCACCTCCCCTTCTTGATCCTGGTCTGTCGCTTCTAACAATATGATATCCATCCGGGATAATTTCAGCATCACTAATACTCGGCGTTAGCCACGTTTCTGTTAGAAGGAATACATCTGATTGTGAAGCTGTTATTGCACTCGATAAATTAAATAGTTTTGTACGTAAACCTCGCACGTTTTGGTAATACACCAGAGCAGTGTGCTTTGTACTGAGTAAAGCATTACTATATTTTCGATCTATCCACTGTCTGTCTTTTCCGAAACCACTCATTTAACCGTATATTTGCCGGCCAGTTCTCTGCTGACATAAAAAAGGTAAAAACACTTTCAAGAACTGTTACCAAAAACGACGCGTAATTGTTATGTTGCAGTTGTAATTTTTTAATATCATACTGCATTCCCGAAGGGTTCTTTTTCTTTATCATGTAGTCTCGCACATTCTCGATTGTCGTATCATTATATAATGACCACAGATGGATCAAGCGATTTTTTTCAACTCCTGTTAATCCGTTATCTAGTCCACCCGTTCCTCTTATAACAGTTCGACGTTGTTTTCGTCGCGTCTGTACAGTCATTGCTTGCTTTCTTTCTCGCCGCTTATGACCTCACTCGCTTGAATCGTCGATGTACTCGACCGTTCTAAAACGTTAATTTGCGTATACGCAGCTGACTTCGAAAGTCGGCGATATTGAGGGGCGGTTGAGGGGGGTATTATCCCCACAGCTGTGGCCGCCTGGGCATAAGTGTATTGCGTTGACTCACCGTCGTTAACGTCGGTAGTTGTCGCCGCTGCTCGGATATCATCGGTCGTTGTTTCTGCTTTTCGATATTGTCTACGCGTCATTATTGGTTTAGTAATAGACTCGGTCCTTGTCACGCGTTGGGTGGAATGCTGCACGGTCGATGACGCCGGCTCCCTCTCACTTTTTCTTTCCTTGTCATCTTCGATATTGCTATTGCTAGTCTTCGCCATTTTTTTCTCGTGGTTTGAAGAAACTAACAAATCTATTTTTGCTTCTAGTGCTTTAATCGTTGCAATTAACGAATTAATTTTTAGCTCCATGGGCAGCACCATGGTTTGGAAGATATTTACTATATCCGTAGAAGTTGGTTTTTCCATGTTATCAAAGATACGTTAATTATTTTACGGAGCTTAAGCAAACACGTTCGCACGGGCAAGGGGGGGGGTTAAGTATCGATTCTCAAAACTATCTTTTTCTTGCCAGACGCTGGTTCACTGTCACCTGCTTATGTAAATACACTTTGAGGATTATTAAAAGCTGAACGGTGTACAGTCATTAATTGGAGGCAACAATGAATACCGAACTGCAAGATCTTGACACCTCCAAACGAGATCAACATCTGGGACATCTGTTTTTAGAATGCATGAAGGAACGTCCCAATGCCATATGCCAGGTGAGTGCGAAATTTTTATATTTAGGAAAATCAACTGAAATATGAATTTGGTTACAAAATTGTCAGCTAAATTTCATCTTTTTCATTTAACAATATATTCTGTCACATTTATGAACATCGTGGTAAACTATGGTCATAAGCCTTCTCCTTATCTCAGAGGAGACCCATGTCTAAAGGTACATACGTAACATTACGCCTGTTATCCCCGAAGAGGCAGGCAGAGGAGTGCAGAACACTCCCGTGTTTCACCAGTTACCCTTCTATTGAATAGGTGCTGAGCCACAACTAGAACATCTAAATTAGAGAAATTCAGTAGTACCCGATCCGAAATTTGAACTCAGGACCTCCCGATCGGCAGGGACATGTCCAAAGGCCACGGGATTAAATGAATGAAGATAACATTTAAAACCGTTATTACTTATTTTAACCTCTATTATTTATTATGACTGCCTCGTTGGCAGTTAGTTAGGATGTTTGGACGTTAAGACGAGTAGTTCGACGAGTTTTGCGTATGATATCCTCATCGTGGCTGGAACCGTGCACGACGTGCAATATATGCTGAGCCTGGCTGATTCTTCTGCTCGCAGTGTACTCCGGATGAACTTGCACAAAACCACAGTAATGTTAAATTAACAGGTCCACCCGTAACCGATTGTCCTCAATGGAGTCCCTCTCGAGGTTTTTTAGGAGTATATCTACTTCAACCAAGTTTTGCAGTTGGATACAAACAACTTCCAGAGGGAGACTTGCGAAAGAATATAGCTTGGCTGGGCAGTATACAGGAAACTTCCTCAAGTCTTTTCGTCACCGATACCGCAAAGCCTGAAGACAAAAGTCTTTAATGAGTGCGTCCTACTTGTTATGGCTTGCGGATCCGAAGAGAGCTATGCTCGGCGGTTCTT
>DWDV01000727.1:0-15344 GCA_018245615.1 Mimoniades ocyalus
TCCCTGTACAATTTATTACGTTTATTACATTATTACGTTATTACGTTTATTACGTTTATTATTCAATGTTCCTATAATCCTCATTATTCTTTCTTCTTACTCTTAAAATCCTTCTATTTAATATTAAAATCGCTTACAAGTTATTTAAGTAAAAAGTGTGCGCCGCTGTTTTTCGAACCCTAAACCCACCCGGAACTAAAACTAAATAATGTTCCTCGCATTGCCATTATGCGTGATATAACACGGTATCACTGTGTACCTCAACGCGCGCTCGCTAGCGTGATATTACATCGTAAAATCCAACAAACGCGCACTATACAATACGATTGCATAAATATCCACCTTCCGGCAATAAATCATCATTCCTTCATATTAACTCGCTAACGCTACATCGCTTTCCTGGCCACCGGTACGCAACGCGGTTGGCGTGTTTGTAAACATTGACTTTCGCTTCGTGAGACATGCGGGCTGTTAAGGTTTCAATTCATTCGCTTCAGTTGTGTGTGGCGTCATTTTGCGCACTGTCTATTGATGTATAATAATATTTTAGGACATCCACACACGACCATCTGACCCTAAAGTAGACAGAGATTGAATTATGGTAACCAGGCTTATAAACTTCTTATGTCTATTTTATCAGTCTTTTCTACGCCCAAATACCAATAACAGTAGTTAGCACACTAATATTTGCCCTGTATAGGATTCGAACCCACGACCCGTCTCAGCAGTCAGTTTTACTAATGATTAGAGCAAGGGGCGAGTCAAGTATAGTCCATATGCATTGGTTAGGGAAATAGTCGTTGACTCATACTTCTCAACCAGCTTGTTTGGCATTGCTTCTACATCGCTGGTCTGGTCCAAACATTCACGCGAGCCGGTACTCTTTTAAATTAAATTTTTGAGTGAAATATTCATTATTGACTCAGTTTTTATGTCCGAACATGTATGTATGTAAATCGGCGGGCGTGTATGAAGAGAGCGATGAATGTAGAAGAAAGTCGTCAGATCTGCAGGAATAGAGGGTGATATTTGTCACTCGGTGTTCGGCACCTACCCCGTGAGGAGCTCGGTGTTATGATATAATAATAATATTAATTTTCTCGTCATTCCTTTGTCGTCACATTGGTTTCACCCAAGATGAACATTGAAATGTACAAATTGGCAAGTCGACATCGATCTCACTTGTTGCTCATGTTAGCTTATTACTCTTGAGTTGGCGTGACTAATAAGTAGGTGGGGGCTATTGATAGCGAATTTTACGCATCGTAGTCTCCGCTGAACGGTGCGTGGGCGGGAGAGCCGCAAACGGTAAATTGTTGAGGCGAATTATCTTAAATTTATTCAAACTTACGTTAAATAAACTAACACATTCGTGTTGCATTAAAAGTACGAGTTATTTAGTGTCAATGAATATTTAGGAAAACTTAGAAGTATTGTTATTCGATTGGCGCAGTGGTCCAGTGGTTAGTGGTCGTGACTGCTGATTTGAATGTAGTGGTCAGACGGAAGCAGAACAGATACTCATCATACGAATATTTGTCCTGACAAGAATCGAATCTACAACCCTCAAATCAGCAGTCAAGGTCACTGCACACTGGCCCAACGGGAATTGATCAAACATCCTTCCAAATGTTATCTTTGTAAAGCCATTATTAAAGCTTCTGTATGTAATACGTTACAGTCTCATTCCTTACAAGTATTTTATTTACCGAATTATCATTCGCTCTTAAAATAGAACATTGAACTATTTTGGGAACGAATTAATAGTGAGTTCGTCTGGGCGCCCGAAACCCCGGTTATTTAATATTGGGGCCATGCTTCCCCATTCCTTGCACTTTGGTCTGGTTTATTTTTATTCGGGTTCGTGTATTTTTGTATCGGGTTATTCATGGAAATTTCTAGGGTAGTTTCCCTTCCATGAGAACTTACTTCTTATCTATGCCGTATCTACTTACGGAAGAGCGTGAACCCCTGACAGGAAATGTACCTACCTATTTTTGCTTTCATACGGTATTTCTTGAACCTGGTGTACTGTTCATATCGGAAACTAATTTTCGATACCTTAAAAACGCATTAAGCTTAATTTTAGTATAATTTCTATCAAGATAAGGCACAGTGCATGCGCTTAGTGAACGTCAAAATCATATCCATACACTTAATCGCTTACATCGGCTTCATATATTCAATCGGTGAGATAGACCGAGAAGAAAAGGGCCGCAAAGAAAAACTCGAGTTTCTTTTTAATAACACCTAATCGTAACTACCTGAAGGCATTAAATGGGTCCTTCGGTAACTCGGCAACCCTGTGCTCGCGATGAGTGACGTCGGTAACTAAAAAGCGCCAGAATTAATTACATTCCATCAGCAACCGTCTCAACGTTATCATGAGAATGATTGATGTACAATTGTTTACGTTCTATCGTGTGAGAGATCACTTCGTGCATGCGCCGGGGAAATTATCGATGCAAAACATTTGCAACAATCTTAGAATTGGCTTCCATGTATTACATCAAAAGATCACGGAAAGGAAAATATCGGAGGTTAGTAGAACTATTTATCTGGAAAAATAAAGGGAATACCAGTATGGGCTGGTGGGAAACTTCTATGCATAGCTCTCGATACCTTTGATACTAGTTTTTCCTGGATACTCTGGTGTTGCTTGCATTATTATGTGTATTGCGAAATATTATATTTTTATTATGATGTTTCGCACCAATGATTGTGACGAACAAGGTGCTTACATAACTATGTATTTCCACTATAACAGTGTTGAAGTAATCCTAAGGATATATATTCAATACACTGTAGAGCTTTCAATAGTATCCTCTGAGGTATGCGAAGTTTGTCAACCTTTAAGCCTCAATACTGACCGTGTCCCACAGTAGAACAACATAAGCAACGACGGTAATGATATACGTAGGATTTATTTGATTTCGTACCATGATAACCATGTATACATACACAGATATGATCTATTATATATGCTAGTGTTTGTGTGTGTAGTGACGTCACAATACAAATTCCGCTCTTTCGCCCAAAGTGAATCATCTCGCCGCGAGAGATAACTAGCCGCAACAAAGGAATACTTCGCTTGAACTGCGACCTCATATTAATTACTCTTTGTAACAACTTTGCTTTAGCGCTCCTAATTGGTCTATATCAATCGTGATGTCACGGGAATTTATTACAGGGCCGTGCCTGTGTCTAAATCATCAAATAATTTCAAAACTGGCAGGAAATTCTTGGTCTGGTCTGTGGAGAGGTGGAATATAATCTGTACTAAATTAATATATTCGCCGGAAAATTTCATCACTTTATTATTATTAAGATTAAATAATAATAATTACAATATCTTGGAGAGCTTGGGACAACTTGGAGAAGTCGTAAACGGTGACTTGTTGCAGCGAAACTGTTGCGTTGATTTGCGCCTTCCACTACCGCGCGATTGCATCCCTACTTTTGGCCTATAGTCTGGCGATTTGTGGCCTTTAATCTGGCCGGTAGTTATGCGATTTAGCCTCACTGCTGTGTCGCTACTGGCCCGCGACTCCTGCGATATAAAGGCTCAGTATGTTGTGTCGCGATAACATGACTGCAAATGCGGGCTACGTGAGCGAAGGTATACGGCCGACGACAGCATTGCGACTCGTTGCGTAAGTTTTGCGACTGTATGGCTACTAAATCGTGGCAAAAGTTCAGCGTGGGCGTCCTTTCTTAGACTCTACCATTTTATTTTTAGTTAGGCAGAGCCTGTCCTATAAAAATCAGAGAGTTCATAAACTAGATAAATAATTTATAATTTTACACCTTGAACCACATTAACTAATCGGGTCACTAACCTCAGGACTGACACGTCAGTGACTGCAAGGGTGGGGGTAGAACATTTTGCTTGTTAGGCTATATTATTAATTATCGTTTCAAGTTCCAGGGCGCACGCGCTTCATGTGTTCAATTATGTAATAGTTACGTATTTGTGATCGCTATAACAGTTAGCATTTGTGTGAGAGTAAATTAATTGATTAACGTGTTGGCTCAGTGGTTAGTAGACGCACTGAATCATGGAATTAAATGCTGTATACTTGTACAGTGTGTGGGTTTACAGGTAATTATCAGCCGCCTGGTTACCATAACACAGGGTCTGCCTAGTTTTTAAACAGATGGTAGAACAAACATTTATTATTTTGTAAACAAACTGAACGAGCATATTGTAAAGTAAATTTTAAAATTGACTGCTTCGTTGGTCGAGTGGTTACAAGCGCGACTGCCGATCGAGAGGCCATGGGTTCGAATCTCGAGTCGCGCACTATGGGATTTTTCTACTTTTAAATTTCTGGTAGTGGGTCGGAGTATGGATTTGTGTTCGGCGCATGCCAATAGGTTCACTCTCTATTTCATGATAGGACTTAAACATAACTGGTGGAATGTGAAATCGTACTACGCTCCTCTGGCCTACCTCTTCGGGGATTACAGACGTGATGTCACGTAAAGTTTTCCTATAATTTACATGTGTATATCCTGGTCTCTCCGCCGAGGTCTTATCATCGGCGCTAGTTGTGATACCAACAGAACACATATATGCGTATATAATAAATATTTACAAAGATTTAATCAGTACGCAACATTAACGGAGATATAACCAGATAGGGTTGACATGTACGAAGTATGTTACACTTGGATAGATGTAATATTCTAAATAGATTATCCAATTGTGCCTCGTTTTGACGTTGAAAGACAATGTCGAGGCAATCTAGGAAACAGTGCTGCCATCTGAGTTCCGGGAGACAGTGCTGGATGTAACAAGCAAACAGGATGGTCGACTGGGTATGTCAGCTCTACAAATCAAGCGTTACATAATGCGGGGGCTGTTGAAGTTCACATTATCGCACGGTTGCCCATACAATCGATAAATTTATTACTGGTTAAACAGAATTGCGAGGTATTGAATCCGGGGGGTTATAAGTGAGTTTTTTTTTTTTTAACTAATGTAATATTAAACTTGTGGTATCTTCTGTGTATCAAATTATGCACGTTTTTAAGATTCAATGTTACTCGTCATTCCGACGAAGGAAAATATTTGTAGTGGGGAAAACCTGCATTGTACAGTTCTCCATAATATTCTCTAACGCGTGTGAAATCTACTGATGCTCGCTTGGTCAACGCCGTGGGCTTACAGTTTTAAGCCTTCTCATTGTTATAAGTAGATCAATTTTATTTTCGGTGGAGTTTATTTCATACAACATTTGTAATGTTTATCAAAACGATTTTCATAAATTGACCTATTGTTGCATCAAGCCGAGAACGAGGTATGCACTTACAGTTTGACTATTGTCTAGCAATGGACTGAGACAGGTTGACGAAGATGATGATGATGGTGGTGATGATCGGCGTGATGAACAATTATCTCACACCAAATTGAACTACGAATAAATAGTTGTATCATCAAATATGTTTTAAATTATTATGATTATCGTCACACCAAATACATTACGGGGTAGGCAGAGAAGACCCCCATATGTATGTATGACTCCTACAGATCCAATGTGATTATAAGAATGTCAAGGTTGTCCCCTCCCCTTTCCCGCTTCCCTTATAGCTAGAATTAGCAACAAAAAGATACGAATCGGTGATGCACAAGCTTAGCTAATTAATTTTAATTCAATTACGCACTGTCGGCGATATTATTAACAATCCGTGAACCGGGGACCGTGCGACATTGGTTCTGGATGTAATAGATTATATTTGTTTATACGTAGAGTAGCTGAGATCAATGCTACTGTTGATTCAGTAGGCCACAGACTAAGTGAGACTTTTAGACACGGCTCGCGGTGCGGTGAAAACGTGGGTACACCCGATTTGTGCTTTGTGTACTGTGTCACATTGTAGATTGGTCGACTGGTGCAGTGGACAGTAATACGACTGCTGAGCTGGGAGTGTTGGGTTCGATTCCTGCCCAGGACAAATGTGTTTAAATGAGCACGAGTATTTCTGCATGTGTTAGGAAGTTTATTAACCATCAGGTAACCGTAGTTGGATCTGCTTGGCTTGGAGTCAGGTGGCCGTGTGTGAGGTTGTCACATTATATTATTACGTAAACGGTGAAATGTGGGAGTGCATTACACTCCTCTGCCTACCACTATAAGGATTACGGGCGTGACTATTATTATTATTATTATAAATAAATCACTATATCGTTGTTACGTTGTGTCGGAGTATGTTTCGTGTGTGTTTGCACGTGTTAGACGTATAGCCGTATACCTCGCTAATGGCGCATCGTGACTCACTTGCGCTTTTGCAACTGTAAAATACCTATGTACACCTACCTACTCGTACCTACATGCGTTTGGATCGCATTTGCAATATTCCGAACATGAATAATCCGGTAAGGGAGAAGTTTAATGCTCTTAGTTCTAATGTTTGTGGCGACGGTGATTTATATACATATGTAGGGTTATTATTATGTCGTCAAGGAATCAAACGTCCCTTGCGCGGTACGAAGACGGTGCTCGGTGGCGTGTTTAACACATCTAACGTGTCTCTTTTGTAATATTCATCGTTTTACCGATTTTATTGCAATTGAATATGGAGACATTTTGATGAAAGAAGTAAAGTTACATGAGGTATAATTATTATGCTAGAATGGATTTTCGAAAATGAAACAATTTCTAAATTATTTTATTTTCAAAATAAAGTATCGTTATCTCGCGAACGAGACTTTAGAAGCGGGAGAGCGGGTTGTATATTGACGTATATTTAAAACACAATTATACAATAATTACTGGCAAAACGTGGGAGTATCCTACACTCCTCTGCCCACCTCTTCCGGGATTACAGGCTTGAGTTCTTATTTTTTGTACAATTACGAAAGTTAATTTCATTGCAACAGAAATTTATTTATTCATTCTTTACCTTTATGTAGCTCTACGGACATAAGTACACTGAAGGAATGTCAGAATTATGTTGGTACAAATTTCCTTCACTAGTCCTTGGATTAACTGGCACGCCCAGCGGGCGGTTATTGGGCGAAAGTCCCCCTTCGGGAAGCCATCATGAACCACTGAAGCAACAGCCCCAATTCCAGTGATTATCACTGTCATGTTAAACAGCTAATAATTACAGAGCTTGTGCCACGCAACAAGTAAGGTACTATGACGACTGTACATCACAGGCGACATAAACTTCCTGTCATTTGAATCGTTATCCGCCCCTCGCCGCCAGACAGCGCTTGCGTCGACGACTCCTTTATTCAAACAACTGTATCATTGATGAAACGTCGACAGCTACTGCTAGTAACGACGCTTCTTAATAACCGATACATTATACATACTAGTAGTGTAGCTCAGACAGCGTACTCGTAGTTGTTTTGATTTCAATCAGCCACTGTAAGGGTTGGCGGTTCGAACACTGTTACGCGCTTTTGACTACCGCTACAATGTTTTGAATATTTTTAAGATCAGAATGTATATATTTATAAAGTTGTTCTGCGCATATACATAGATAGAAAATAACATAAATTAACTTAATTTTGTTAGCATGATGATGACGATCGATTTTTGAATGTGAGGTATTGCAATAATTTTCAAATATTATTTTACTAGTAGGTAATTCCTCAGACGAAATGACGATACGCATACGTCTAATCCTTGTTTATACTCTGATACAATCGTTATCAAAATCAGTTTAATTTATCAATGGGTTATTTATGTTTTAATTGGGTTTCTGAGTCAACTCGAGTGATTCGTTTGTAAACAATGTAAATTAGAAGTGCTTATGTACTCATATGTGACAAAGTAGCTGAATGACATAACTTGAACATAATTTCTATTAAGGTCCTTATACATCCTTATTTAATTTGTCTTTTAACGTAATGTCACAACTATGAGTCTATTTTTAAAAGTTCACGTGCATGGCAAATTCGCTGTCAATAATTGAATGAATGAATTCGCTGAAAATAAATTATATCAGTGTCCATTTCCTTTAACATTAAATAGAAACCTAATAGAATTATTACTGTGTCATTACGCCGCGCTCCGGCGCTCCTTAGAGTGCAGGCCGAGAGACCCGAGTGCGAAGTGTTGCTATTTTTACAGACCCGACGTAGTTCATTCATCTTCATGCATGCACGCGAATTTTGGAGATAAAATAAAAGAAAAATCGGTTGTTAAAATTGTTTCTAGCATGAAAAAAATATTGTGAAAATGCCGAGGTTCATCTAAAAAGTTGATCCTTCGAGCCGGATCTGACAGTTATATGCAAACATTACGATTGATTGTATATAGGAAGCAGGAAAGATAGAACTACATGTAAAGTATGAACTAACTCCTTTCTTATAATGCTGTATGGGTGTAAGCAAATTTTTCCTCGTATTTTTCTCACTTGTTCAATTGCAACTGTACAACCTACCTAATTTGAGTACTAATTGAATTGACCAGCTCAACTAGGTGTTGACCTTAGCGAATTAGGTTCACGTTGGGCTGGGTGGCAGTTTTAATTAGCTGACCATTCTTCTGGGCTTGGGATGATTTTAAGGAGTTAAGGGGGTAAAAATGATAACGTGATCGTGGGATACAAACTTACTTGCAGATTTCGTATCCTTTTATGAGCGTGAAGAAGTGAAATTATAGAAGAACTTAGCAGAGCGATGGTTCATTGTGATTGTGAGCGATGGTGGATTTTGCAATCTGTAAATAGGGTGGGACCACAGAAAAGAATTTACCACTTCTTTCTCTGAACTCTATATTTAAGACTTGTTTCTTTCGCGTGAAACAATGAAACGATGTTGTTGTAAACTTGTATTAAGCCTGTACAATGGCAACATTTTTGAACCATGTCTGTCCTCTATGATGGTCTATGCTATCTGTGTGTGTCTGTGTGTCAATAAAGAAAAGCAATCAATTAATTTGCATTTTCAATATAAAAACAAAATCAAGGTGCATCGGAGAGATACAACAGATGCGAATGGTAAAGGCTTATGTTTCGTAATTTTAATTTTTTTGAATTAAAATCTAAAAATAAAAATAAAATGAAACAGAAACGTAACATCACGCCTGACTTCCCTGAAGAGGAAGGCAGAGGAACGTAGTATACTCCCACGATTCACCAGTTACGTTTGCGTCCCGCTATGATATGGAATAGGTGGTGAACACTTGAAAATAAACTCTATTTATTTCTAGAAAACAAATTTTCAAATTATATTGCCTTTGATTGCCAATGTAACATTACATTGATAGCGAAGTTAAGTGTTCACTTTCGCGGAAGTATCCAAATCGCCGGCGCCGAAGCATTCTACATCCGCTCTCGTCTCGTACGTGCGTTTACTAGTTTCTGTAAGGCACAATGGTGTTCGTTAATCGCCTGGCTGGCATTAGCCGGAGAGACTTTCTTCGACCATCATTATGTACGACGAATGACACACGAAACCGTTTCAGTGCTGCGTGAGGTGACGGTACGCAAAAAGCGGTGTAAAGGCGCTTCCACATTGAATTTGCTTATAATTTTGTCACGCTATTGCTTTTTAGATTTTATGGAAGTAAAATTTTATTATAATCTCCCTACTCTTTCAATAATCCTTATGTGATCACTATCCGATGCTATTAAATGTAAATCGTCATCCCTTACATTGTTCCACTGTTATAATGAGTAGTTATAATGAGAAGAGTTACGGCCATAGTTCACGCTGCTCAAGTGAGGGTTGATGCCCATTTGGGCCGATGTCCTGGCAGGTTATAACGAATATAATTTTTTTTTTCGACCCTTTTATCGTTCCACTGCTGGAACAGTGGTCCCCTCATAGAATGGGAGGGTTAAGGCCATAGACTGCCATGCTGGTCAAGTGCAGGTTGGCAGACTTCACACACGTCAGAGAACATTTTTTTAGTTTTATGAACTCTAATATGTGCAGGTTTCCTCACGATGTTTTCCTCCATCGTTATAGCAAGTGATATTTAAACTTAAAACGCACATTTTTAATAGGTGCGCGCTAAGATTTGAACCCGGTCTCCCGGAGTGAGAGGTCGAATTTCAAACCACTAGTCTATCACTGCTTCAACGAATGTAATACAGATAATAAATCAAATATCAATTTCAATCATGATCGTCGTCCGCCACCTTTATTCGACATGAGTGTCTTTACAGTGCGGAAATTCTTTAAGGGCTATCATACAGATCAAATGCCGTGTATCTTCTATCACGATATTTTCTATAATTTCAGATTACTTCTTAAAGTTTAATTTGAAGTCTGAAATGTGAACCTCTATATTATCACTAATTACATTCGCCAAATCTCGAAAGCGTTCTCGCCGTTTTAAAAATGAAAAACTTCCAGCAATCGGTCTTAATTCAATACGGCACTGCTGAACAGTAACGCGTTTATTACTTGTGAGCGACAATTCACTCGAGCGTGACACCGCCCTAACGTCATGTGCAAATCACTACCTATTCAATATAATTGCAGTAAAAGCTATAATGAATATATATACAAATGAATATGCTTTTTTTCCCTTTTTTCTTTCCCACGCGGTTTCTAATACATATCGTTCTCTCTGTATAGATGTTACGTGTACTTTCATTTTATGTGAAATTTCCGAATCGTCGCTATAGAAAGATTACGTCACTGCGTGATTAGTATTAGCGACATGTGTGCCAGGTGAATGGCCGAGGTTTTTGTATGCGGAGTAGAGAAAAATTAGTTATGACATGTGAAGGGCGAGTGGGACGAGATGAAAGAGGAGATAACGAGGACATAGGGGTCGAGGGGGGGGGGATTGATGTTGATAGCAACCTCAATCTCCCCTCTGTCTCTAACAGTTGATGTTGTATAGAAAATATACATAAAATTTTGACCATGTCTTTCATAGGAGGAAGTACATGGTCAAAATTTTATGTATATTATGGATGAAATATTTAGTACCTCAAGTCATTATTTATATTTACCAGACAACATATGTTAAATGTTACCTATATTATATTTGTGTATAATTGTGCTATTTTATACGCCTCATAAAAGGCGTGTTCTTCAATCCTTTTGTACTCCAATTATTGGATGGCTGATATTTTCTAAAAGATACAGATAAAGGATCTTATTTTTTTTCTATCTATAGCCCCAGCATAGCATAAAGTAAATCGTCCAAAAACTTCCAATCCATACTCATTCCTTTTATCTTCCTCTTCTTTTATATACTTACAATCGCGTCCATCGCATTGGTATGAAATAAAGGGTAAACATTTTTGGAGATTTAAGTTTTGGTTCATATTTTGTTTCAGGATCAGAAGATCTACGATGTACCATGTGAATCGATACCGACAGGATCACCGAAACTAACCTCGGGCCCGAAGACAGACTTCCAAAAGCTTCGCGAGAATTTCGAGAAGGGTCCAACAGCCGACACTACCACAACCAGCATGGGAAATCTGAAATCGGAAACTGAAAGCAAAATTAATGGGAACACTTTGAAGGCATTAGATTGTAACATCACTTCAGTGCGCGCTATCAAGAACGGCATTGAGAAACCTTCATCCCTCCCGCCAAAACCCATTTTGGTTTTGAAGAAGCCGCCGAAAGTTTGGAAATCCTCGGAGAACATTAGCGAAGACTTCGCAATCGCCAAGCGGAATATTGAGAAGAAGTTCTCGACGGATGGCAGAAGGGGCCGAAGGTTCGAGAAAAGCGAAGGGAGGCGATGCGGGCTCAGTCTTCCGAAAGACCAGCTCGATGTTGATAAAGAGAACGTGAGTATTACTTTTCAATCTTTTTTCTTCATTTATTGGCTTTAGGCACCCCTTAAGTCGTAGCGACGAAACTTCTTGTAAACATAATCTCAACACAGGGCTCTCAACATCAGCCTGTTCACATAAGTCTACTGCCGGTCTTAGGCATGCCCTGAGGGATTACATAAGTTTTTATCATGTTTAAATGTATACACGGTGGAACCTTTAGATTAGGCGCGTAGATTCCTATTAACTAGGATCTTGCATTGATTCCAGTTTCACGCAATGTCTGGTATAACTAGCAGGGCATACTTAACACGATGTTGATACAAACATCTATTGTCCCAATCGTATCAATTGTGAGAATCGTAATATGTGTTATTCATTAACACACCATCACACCGATCAATGTAAATCCAACTCTATTATAGGTACGCACAGTTGAATTTTCTGGAGCTCTATCATATTACGATATATTAATTTTGTACTCAGTGTAAAATGTGTTATATGCTCTACGATATAAGGTTTTAATTAAATGTTCAATGCGTGTTAAGAGCGACAGAGACAGGTGTTCATTTTACATAAATGTTAGAGGGAGATAAATGTCGGGTCGTGTATTAAAGATACACGTAGATGAAGAAGCTAATAGAGGTTCATTGTATTTGATTGTTCTTCATTGATGTTGTATAGAAAATATATGAATTACTTAGCTATAATTTTTTGTGTTCTGTCGATATTATTATTACATCATCACCCTAGGTCCCACATGTTAGCCATGGAACACCGACTGTCAAATATCTCTCTCCTCGTGGACCTGATGTGCTTCTTCCACATTCATCAATCTCATCATGCACGCCGATTTCAGAGACTTTCTGCCTCATCAACCAAAATCAAACATATTTGATCAAAACAGGAGAGCTTTGAATTCTCGGGACCTGCAAACATCAAGTTTTGCATTGCATATACATATGTACATCTAATTTGGCATTCTTTCACATAATTCATCTTTCTTACATCTGTATTACGACGTTGCGAGCCATTATTAGTACTAAAGTAGACATGTTTATTAGACCTGGTGGCACACGCATCAACTCACATCATCACGCCTGTAATCCTCGCGGAGGTAGGCAGAGGAGTTTAGTATACTCCCACGTCTCACCAGTTATGATTACGTCCCAGTATGGAACAGGTGGTGAGCCTTTTGCCATACACCGGGCACATATCCAGACTCCGAGCCATTATTACAAAATCTAAATTAGAAAAATCTAATAGCGCTTGACCCGGGATTTGAACCCAGAATCTCTCGATCGGCAGTCGCGCTCGCAACCAACACGACCAACGAGGTTGTCATTTCATTTATCCATTTTTTATTATACACCATAACAGGGCAATACAAAGGGAGAACTTAATGCCTAGTGGCATTCTTCACCAGTTAACCCTTGCTGAATAGTAAATAATATAAAAACATAATGGCAGGTGCAATAGTTAATAATAACGAAGACTAATGCGAGTAGTTAGGATTATGATTATAGTAGAAAGATAAAACTTACCATCTCAGTGCTTGTTGCTGGATATAGGCTTCAAGTGAACAATGGGTTTAGCCTATATTAATTTTGCCCAATGCACTAAGTGTATGTTTGTTTATTAATTATGTGTCGAGTTATCTGATAATTCTAAAAATAATTCGGCACATTGAGAACAATAATTTGGCGATCCGCAAGTGCGCAGCCCTGACCGACTTCATCACGACCTGATATAAAGGACGACCACTCTGCTTAACTGCCTGCCTTTGCGCTCTTAAACGCAATTATTATGTTATTAAGTAATATGTGATTGTTCAGGTTTTGGATAAATAATTTGTAATGTCAATTTGTGTGTGCTTGAAATTCTTTAAACTTACCTTTGACTTTAGACATTGTTGGATTAAGAATACCTACGTTGACTAAGGTAAACATGGCTTGCGGTGTATGTACAACTTAGTTTGAATCCCGCGTCTTGTCTCGTCATCCACCACTTTATCCACCACTTTATCGTTCCACTTTAGGAACGAGAACTTAGAGAACTTTATAGAGAACTCCGAGTTGCGCATTGAACATGCCTTTAAATATATCAGAAGCTTTTCCTGCCCCACGTTGCTTTAGTGCTTGCAAGTGGAATTGCTGATCAAAAGGTTCGATCTCCGGGTGGGGCAAAGTATTATTGGGTTTTCTTACGTGAAATTCTCGTTACCAGTTTAGAGCCTGGATCAAGATCGTATACGTCCTACAGCATAGGCTCATTCCTTATTCCATAGGACGTATAGTTGATGAAAAGTCTAACTCTTCACGGAAAAACAGGCGTGATGTTATGTAATTAAAAAAGAAATAATTAAGTAAAATTATTGATACCTGTTTTATAATATTATAAAGGTGCAATTACATTTAAATAGATGTTGTGTTACGAGTATGTAGGCGCCTCATACAATTCTAATCAGCCTGTATGACAATAATATAGAAACAAAAATGAAGCGGGCCAGGTAACGGCCTAGAAATGGCTGTTACAACTATCTATTGTCCATTGTGTTGTACAGTCGTAGCGAAAAGTTGTTTCGCTATTCGGGCGCGCGGAAGTGCAATCGCCAAGTACGGGACAGAGACTGTCTGAAGGCTTTGAATATAATAATTTGCATTCTCAATAATCTACATTTTGTCAATAGATATCGAGTCGTTTGTTTAGATAGAATGAACACGAAATGTTTATTTCATTTTCTCTATTATCGATAATAAACATAAATATTACATCATTACTTCCAGGTGCTTTATGGGAAAAGCAGAGGTTTATAACACTTGAAGTTACAATTTATTCAACATATTGAATGTATTGAAATTAAAACGCGATAGAACTGAGACGGAGCTCGAGGCTCGTTCGAAGCACCATCGCTACACTAAATATTACCGCAAAGAAGTAATATTGGCATTGTATTTCTGATAGTACAATGTGGTAGGTGGACACGAACTACTTTTCATATTAGTTTTCAAGAGTAGCAACATTTCAGTCTACAATGTTGTCTAATTATGACTTGGCAGCTGACATGGTGAACAGTGATTTCCTTCACTTGCGTGGTCCGTGCTAGACCTTTTACCCTTCACATTGAAGAAGTGGAGGAGGAGGTGAATATCTTTATTCTATCTCATAATGCAAAGATAACACAATAGACAGCGAGACAAGATCTATTTCCGCTTTTATTATACATATTGACATAAGATAAAACGGCTTGGAAGTTATCAATCAATAATATTTATCTATCAACATGTATGTATACGGTGAATGTTAAAGCATATCATATCTTGGTAAACATGGCTGGTGGAAATGTGGAAGTGTACTATACTCCTCTGCCTACCCCTTCGATTAAGTCAAGGCATGTAATTATGTTATGTAGTCTTTTGCTGGACTTTTCTCCGATGTGGGGCAACGTACTGGACTTTTTTAAATTCTTCCATAACTATTTTGTAATGAAATAAGCAAAAAAAAAAATACTTAAAAGGCACGCCCCCTGGTTATATCCCCAGGTGTTTATAGAGACAGTCGCATGGATTGCAGATTAAGAACAAAATTCACTATGGACTAGACTGCCTTGTTGGTCGTGTTGGTTGCAAGTGCGA
>DWDV01000728.1:0-15341 GCA_018245615.1 Mimoniades ocyalus
TGGTGAAACGTGGGAATGTTCTACATTCCTCTGCCTACCTCTTCGGGGATTACAGGCGTGAAGTTACTTTTTTTTTTCTTTTTTCTTAAATAACAAAGTAACAACAGCCGAAGTCTTCCATGTTTCCTAAAACTCGCTAATTATTGGCTCTACAAGAGAAATTCTTTGTGCGCTGTGCCAATGTGGTTAGTGTTTATACTAAACCTTTATAACTTTAATTACTTTAATTAATTTTATTTAGTGTATATGTATGTATGTTAGTTAGTTTTCTAATTTTATTGTCTTGCATAAAAATGTTTAAACATATTAATATTGGAGGCTTAGATAAGAAATAACAATTAAATAATTTCGTCCTTATAAATATGCGATTATTAATCTTTACAAACAAATAACTCTCGTATTAAATTAATTTTGAATGTTACAATGCGCAAAGGAGTAGCAAATTACGTTACGTAAATTTTTACGTTCATTTATTTTTACATACATTGTTACATTAAATTAAATTACGTTACGCAATTATTACTTAAAAATTGAACATTTTATAATTTCCGTCTACTTTCATACTCCGTGAGAACTTCGAGGACGCACTTAAATTACTAATATTTACTTAAATACCCTTTGAGTTCCAAACACTGTAATATATGTATTTGTACTCTTTCTTGGAAACAGGTAGATCATCTGATGGTAAGTGGTCACCGTCGCTTATGGATATTTGCGACACCCGAAGAGGGGTTAATGCTTACTATACTACTACGAGTAATGACCATATTTGTAGCTTTAACAATAAAATAAGCTGTCAATAGAAGCTTATGTTTTGTTAATGCAAGTTTTTCAACAGCTTCATATTCAATGAAGACCTGAAGCGACAATAGTTTATTGAAATTCGAACACAATTGAACAACTCATTCTATGCTCTTTGATTTTCATTTAATGTATCTATCACAAATTACGATCTGTGATAAAATTTCTATACGGTTATGTGCACATGTAATATTGTAACATAAAAGAAAAAAAACCATGATCTAGAAACTTTTATTACTAAGAGTTGTTATAAAAACCTAATAGTAACATTAAGTCGAAACACCGGCCCCACCCCGCCGACCTACAGGACGCCAGCTGTCCTTGCGCTACTATAATTTTACTATGAAGTCGTTTCAAACTTTCGTATGTTCCGCGCTAATGCGCAGGATGAAGATAAAAATTTATGCATTAACTTGTTCCTTACGACAATTTAAACGTAAAATGAACGTTAATATCAAATGAAATTTTTGTAATAAATTTTGTTGCGTTTATTTTTATTTTATACATTAAATTACGTATAAATCTCCTGAAATTATTAGCAATAATAGATGTAAATACAGTTATAACTGAGTAGGGGCAGGAGGTGTCAATAATGATTTAGATGTTAGCCCTCCGTTTGGCGTCTGGGGTTCGATTTTGACGCGCGCCTCTATCCTTAGGAACGAATGTCCGCTTTTATGATTAAGTAGCACTCGCTATAAAGAAAACATTGTCAAGAAATCCTGGTTAAAATTTTCTAATCTATTTTTAGAAATATACATGTTTATATAACAGAATATGATATTAAATATTTTCTCTCTTAAACTAAAATCTCATCCAATAGCACAATGGTAAATATATTATTGAGGATGTTGCAATTGAGAGCAGTATATAATACTTTGGTAATGCAAGCCGTGCGTGGCAAAGGTTGTTTCCGAAGACGTCACACGAATCGCATGCGTCGGAGTTTCCGCATCACTGCGCCCTCAGTGTCACGGGCGACAGCCCAAACCGCGACCCTGTCGTGGCTTGTTACATTGTAAGCGCATTAATTTACATTACGTGACACGGATGCCGCCTTACCATAACTGTAGAGTTCGTCGTTAAGGCAATCTTTAAGTAATACAGTGTGAAATAAAATATATTTGTTTTTTGTATTCTATACTTCAAGTTCTATACTTGTATAAGGCGATACAAAAGTTATAAAGACTATTGGATTTTTGTCATATTTTGTACATAATTGTTCAATATGCAAGAAGGTTAACAAATGTTGAGACATGCGGCAGTCAGTGCTCTCTGTCCACCCCGTAGGGGACCCGCCCTGGCGATATAACAACTGCAGTTAGCCCCGTCAAAGTTTAATTACATGACTCGTTTATAATGCTTCGTTCGTCGTATTAGTTGCAAGTGCGATTGCCGAGAGGTTCTAGGTTCAATTCCCGTGTCACGGGCACAACCAAATTTTTCTAATATAGTGGGATATCAGGACGTAAATGTAACTGGTGAAACGTCGGAGTCTATTACACTCGTCTGCCTACCTCTTCGGGAGTTACATGGGTGATGTTACGTTAATATTATATCATTTGAAATTAACGATAAGCCGGATTAGAGTCTACCATAACATTTTCTATTTTACGAATTACTTGGAATCTGTGATAGAGTTAGAGTTAAGAGAGTAGATAATTACAATCAATATCATACCGAATTCCAGTAAACGAACCTATCCACCCAGGAAGCCTTCCTGCTAATGAAACGTTCCCGGAAATCCCAAGGAACTTAATATCCGCTATCCCAAGAAGTGATATTCAGTCGTCTTAATTAAATTCAAATTACTAACGAACGTAGGATTCAATATTTGAGGGAATAGTTTTAACAGGTATGTCTAATTCAGGTATTTTAAAATCGCTGTCAGATAGTACTTAAGAAAGAATGCATTAAAGGCAATAAATACATTAACCGTTCAATAATATATCTATGTTAACGGCAGTAGGTAAATTAATTGCATATTTTATACACATTAACGAGAGGTTTACCTCAATTGCTGACAACTACAACTGCAATGTTAATATGATTCTATGATAACAGTGGATGAAAATTATCATTATCATTATTGACTGCCTCATACGGTGTCCTAACATCATTAAACTGTCAGTAATGAAAGATGTCGAGACGTTGACTAGTTGTTGTCCCGCTGGTCCAGTGGTTTGACCTCGATTGTCAATCGGGGGTTGTGGGTTCGATTCCCAATCAGGGTTAATATTTGCGTAAGCATGAGCATTTGTTGTGTTTTTAAAATTATATCTTGAGAAATTCATATATATGCGCAGTTTAACAGCTGTCTTGTCATCATATTATGGCCGTGTGTTGACACGGAATTATAATATTATTATTATTCCAGGTGTTGATAATGATAATATTAATATTTGAAAATTAATAATATAATATTACACACAAAGGGCTGACGTCAATACCCAGTTATCTAACCACCCTCAGAGTTTGTTGTCAAATGATTGCGAAATATGTATTAAAATACATTTTGCCTTCTCGCCTCAAACGTCGTAGTGAAATATAAGCTCGCGAAGTATTCTAAAAGTCGTTGTTCCGGTGCAAAGGTCAGCCGGGGTCGCCGCATGAAATATTATTCCAAATAGCTTTTTTAACGCGGGGTGAGTGTTATTCATGCCATTCTTATCTCTATACTTTTGTAGGTTTATGATGTCTTAGTACAGAGGTTGTTTATACGTATGAAAAATCATAGTACACATACATACATATCTTCACGCCAGGTCTTTTACGGGGTAGGCAGAGAGTACTGAGTGCCAAATATCTCTGTCCTTACAGACCTGCCGCGTTTCTTCTACGTTCTTCTACATACTTCTGACTCCGCTATCAATCAGTAACTGGCCTAATTGATCATATGTGCATATATCATATTGAAAAGTCATGCATTGGAGTGTATTTAAATTCGTGCATTTTTACCAACTGTTTATTATGTTCCATGGATGATATTATTAGATTACATTTAGGAAAAAAGAGTAATATGTATATTATTCGGAATTTCGTTTATACCAGAACCTTCCAAATTTATGTATAGGTTTTTGCCGTTTATAATGAGGTACCGTACTTAAGCATTTGCAAACGTTTTGATGAATTGATTGAATAACTGATATTTTGTTATAAGAAAGAGTAAGGGTAACTACTTCTACGACACATCGGCCGACTACAAAATACCTCACACTGTGTACTGTGCACCGCACGCCAGTTTGAACTTAAATACGTTTTCACGTACTTACAATCCTGTATTTCAAACCCTATTAGGTGTAATAACATTTTTACTCTCATCATGAAGAGTCCGCCTATTATAACAAATTATATTATAACTATTATAGCAAATTATAACAAAATATTTTAAAAGAAAACGAATTACAAAAACGAAGGCACATAATAGGCGTTAAGCTAAAACCCGATACACACATGTAACATCCACAGTTCACACCAGTCAAAGTTGAATGAGCAACCCGTTCCCGATTCGTTGATGTATTGGCTGTAAATCAGCTTATCGCGCTCCACTGGTAAACACTTTGCCGCGTCGCGCATGGTGACAATAATATCATTGTTACATATCGTTAATGTTATATATCACACGTACCTACGTATGTTAATATGATTGGAACGTAGTAGTACATTTGATATGCTGTTGTGTTGGATTTTTTTTTTTGAGAGCAATTATATTTGCATGAGTAAGAGTGTTGGAGACACTCAAACGTAAAAAGGCATCACGTAGAATGGCTAACGATGGTAAGTTATAGTATACATACAATGATAATACTGCAAAGATATTTCGAGGATTCCACCGGATTAAAGCGGTATGTTGGCGGTAGCGTGAGTCATTTTACTCTCCGATTTTCAACATTCGCTTTCTTCAATCAGAAAAAAACACCGGTATTTATCGGTTACCCCAGAGTTAACTCTACACTACGCTTATTTACGCACTTCATGCAAATTTATCACACGTAACGCCCGGTATAGAGCGCGCGAACGATCTTGATAATGTTCGTGAATGCCCGTTTATTTCCGTTCGCCCAAAATCGCTCCAAAAACATGCACGCCGCGTCTGTATTTTTGCTGAATACGCCTTTTCGCGCACACCTGACGCACACCGTGTGAAAATAGCCCATTATATACAAGGCACAGACAGGTATATACGTATTCAAGTGTCGAAATAAATTGCACGTCGCTACACACTACCGCTGACGACAGAAGACATTTTCATCGCGTCATTTCTGTAGCCGTCGTGAATATACGCGCACGAAGTCTCCCTCCGCGTCATTTGGATAGGTCACATAAATGTAACAAAGATACCGTACGTATTAAACAAATCATCGATTTAATAAATCGAGTTCTGACCGACTCATTAATCTAATGGAAATTCCACAGTCTCTACAATTTAAGCTTCTTACTCGTAGATTTACAAACATTTTTACACAACTTTAATTCATGAGATTTATGTCTAACGATCTATTCCGCTCATAACTGTTATACTTTAATAGTGTAATTCATTATATAATAAAGTAAAACTAACAAACAATGACAGGAATTTACGACGGATTTCAATAGCGGCTCCAGACAGGCCAACTGCAAGTTTACCATTCACGAGACGATAAAACCATCTACTAGTACATTTCGCTGCGTATATAAATCTGCAATCGTCCGCCCACAGCGGCGCGCTGACACACTAAATCGCTTCATAGCGTTTTTTTATTTACAAATAGCATTTATTTTACGACCCGTTTTTCAGTTCGACACGTGAACAACGAGTACGGGAGAATACTGGCACATGTAACAAGATTTATCATTGGTCTAGAAACTACATTTAGCACTAAAAGCTACTTGAAGACGTGCTAATAAAATTAGCGACTGCCTCGCGGTTGTATGCGCGACCGCTGATCGAAAGCTGCTGGGTTCAAATACGTTTACTATTGCATTTTTCTAACTTAGATTGTGTAATAGAAATTTGTAGTAGCGGCTCGTAGTCTGGATTTGTGCCCGGTGTATGGCAACTAGTTCTCACCGCCTATTGCATAATGGGACTGAAACGTAACTGATGGCACGTGGGCGTATATTACACTCTTTTTCCCACCTCTTCGCCGATTACAGGTATAATATTACCATAAAAATTACTTCATAATTGTAACGAAATAATTATATTACCTACTATTTGAGCCATTTCACTATCAGCGGACATTTCGTGTCACTTGAATGAATCCATTGGTAAATGAAAGATCAAATGACTGAATGAAAATCTAGGAAAATCTAATTTGAAGTTGGAAATACTGATTCTTCAGGTTTCGCTATCGCTGCGCCTATTTCTATCATCAATTAGTCGCTGAAATTGTAGTGCCGTTATGAAGTGAATTAGCAGACAGGGACACAGAGAGTAAGAAAGAGATAGATAAAGACGCAGTGCTCCGACATATTCCGCAAGGCATTTGTAACTGCTCTTAAGTAATAGGACGTTAAGCCTACTTGAGGTTACAGACATTTGTTTAAGAAGAAGGGCTAAAATAAAGTACTAAGTAACTGAAAATAAACTGTTCTAACTATGTAACGAATCAAAAATAACTCTAGAATAATTAATACATGTAAATGAAACTCCATACGGAAATTTAATTAATGTTACACCACTAAACTTATCAACCATCTATTTGACTGAATGTGAATAATATCAAACTCGAATCTCGTCCACAGATGGCGTTGATCGATTAAACTTTGAGCCAACGATTCAGAAGATACTCTACGTTTGTTTGTTTAGCGCAATACACAGATATTGAATAGACATTGTTCAATTCTATTGACGCGTCCAACTCATCAGGGTTGGTGTCTTCGGTTATCTGTATTATTAAACAATAATTATTATCGCAGCATTACACAGCATATATGTAAGTGACTTCCGGAATCAAGGTGTGAAACAAACATGCATGCTACGGGCATTTAGGAAACCAAATGCTACCAATAATAATAATAATAATATCTCGGGACATCTCCACACACGGCCATCTGATCCCAAAGTAGGCGTCAAGAGAGCTTGTGCTATAGTAATCAGATGGCTGATAAACTACATATATACATTGTGCTCATCACACAAATACATATTTATTCTGGGTTGGAATCGAACCCACGACCCCCGGCGCAACAGTTAGGTTCACTAACCACTGCACCAACGGGCCAGCCAATGTGTGTATTAAGCCTTAGATATGTATCGTGGTGTGGAACTTGCATAGATGACTTCAGATTCCGAGGATCCTTGTAGATTTGTATAATATATAAGTATGCTAAATATTAAAGATAAAAAACCATTTCTTTCCATGTTATACCGATTATGAGAAATAGTCTAAATCTGTACGATGCGATTCGTTACTTTCAGATATTATAATATTACTGATTTTTTTACATGCTTTCTCTAGTTTATAAAATATGTCTCTACGCGGTGTTATCACATTCTAAGGAGTATAAAAACGCATTTTCTAAGGTAGATATGCTATGAAAGGACTGATTTATAGTAACAATTACTTTTGCATATGAATAGCAATAGTTGTTTGTGTTGTGAAGTTAAATTTGGAGCGATGTTTATTTACAGATAGCAGCTGCTTATATAACTAAAATCAACTTATCGTATAAGAACGTTATCTAACTAGCGCGCCGACAGACTGCGTAGAGTCATTACGAAGAAATGCCTTACGCACTCCCTACTCTACATCTGACATGCATCCCACGTCCAGTATACTCGCAGACAACATGGACACTAGAACTCGAACAAGTTCTGATCTATCAATCTGAACTGTACAAGTCAACTTGTTACCATCTATTATGTAATTTAGCTGAATATAAAGTTCTATTTAAAAACGACAATTAGGAAACTAATTAAAAATTTGTCCAGTTTCTTTAATTTTTCCTTAATTTGTCAATGACATTCTCATTGCCCAGAGTGCATTCGGGATATAGTGACTTTAAATATGTCGCTTAGGGTAATACTCCCTCTATGCTATACCCTTTAGTTCATACCCATTTTTATTAGCTTATTCTTCGCATTTCAACATCATTAATCTATTTGGCGAGCTATGAGCCTACTGTCGCTGTTCGACCGACTGATTCTATCCCATGCATCAAACACTCGTACCAAAATCATCTGTACAAACAATTGAATATCAAATAATAACTCGTAACGCCTAATTGAGAACTGCCTCATTATCTGCATCTCCGTGCACATGTTGTTTGTATTCAATTATCTAAGAAGATAACATCTTAGCTTTGAGAATATTGTCAGAAACTGTTCGGACTCTTTGCTAGAATATTTATAGTGTTAGGCCTATACGGGCCTAGGCTTAATATCACTTTTATTTTTATTTATACACCGAAGTTAACGAACAATTTTGGTTACAGTATGTGCGGCTTACTATGCGTTACAGGCAATGATTTACTATTTCTCTGGCCATTTCGTTTTTAAGTTTTCTACTATTAAGATGACTTAATATGCCGAAAATATTTTATTATTGATTTTCTGTTAAGCCTTCATTTTAGAGCTTTGACATGATTTGTATGTCTTATTACATTTATGCATGTATTAATACAATAAATATTAAACAAGAATAAACAGACACGTAAGGATGAACTTAATGTCAAATTACATCATTAATAAGGCCCTTATAATTGGAGTACATGGCAACATTCAAAAATTCTCAATAATGACAGAAACATTTTGAACTGTGATTAAACAAGTATTTATTACATTCACCACCACCTATGATTTATGATAGGCTCACCACCTATTCCATAGTGGGATGTAAACGTAACTGGTGAAACGTGGGAGTGTTCTACATTCCTCTGCCTACCTCTTCGGGGATGTCAGGCGTGATGTTACGTTTTACCTTTCAAATTTCATGTCGCTATTAGAGTAAAACTTGTAATATACTATTTGTCCCCCACTACATATAAGTCGAATTCAGTTCGGATTTACAGAAATACATTTTAATGGTCAATTCATCTAGATGTTTTACTGAACTACCTCAAGCCCTAATGTAGTTAAGTCGAGATATATTGCTTAAAAACGCGAACTAAGGCGTTCGAACAGTATTTAACGGCTGCGGAGACTTTGATGGCGTACCAAAGGAAGTGAGTTCTCTTCAATTCATGTAAGTACCTAAATTAGATTGGTATAGATGTTCGTTAAGGTCATATTGAGACTTAATTAGGCGTTAGTGTATCTTCTTTGCTTCTTCAAAAATTACGCACATTTCGTTAAAATTACGCACAAAAGTATCAAACACCAAATCGAAAGTTAATTAACATTGTACATCTCTATTATGAAGTCAACACGTTTTTGAGACAGCAACATCCCGAATCATGTTATATCGCAAACCATAATGCATCCCCTGACCCAATTCCCGTCGAATTCGAACCAGGATGATCTACGTAGCGAATTATTCAAATTCAATAATGGCGCCAAACCGTCGGTCGCCCGCTATTCACTGAGCTATAAATTAACCCACTTTAATAGATAGTTCCACACAAAATTTATACTTTATTTAAAAGAACAAATCATGAATGTAATTGGATGAACGAACAAAAGATTTAATTGAACGAACTGTAATTGCAGTACAATAAGGAAAATTCTTATTAATACAAGTCCCTATATCATGTCTGCAAATTGATAAAAGTATTATAGGGTTGTCTGTTTAGGTACAGCTGAATGCCCTGGCCGCCAATGGATGTCAGCGTAGGCGGAGAGTGGGAATTTTGGGCATAACCTATCAGGGAAGGGAAGGCCCATGTCCAGCAGTGGACTGCAATGGGCCGATGATGATGATAATAATTATTGTAAAGCCTTCCGGCCCGTTAGATCGATTGTCTTAAAAAGCTAAATAAAATCAACCAAGCATCGAATGATTTGATACATTTTGAAAAATACCGATATTCACGATAGGCACACCACTTGTTCCATAGTGGGACGTAAACGTAACTGGTGAAACGTGGGAGTCCACGTTAAGTCCATTGCAATTTTTTTGTTAGATTTTATTGCTATTTATATTTTATTAAAAATTTTATACAATCCATTATAGATAAAGCGTTCTGTTCATGCAAAGCCACAAAATCAACCAGAACATCTGCCACCCTCTTAATAAAACTAAACGCAAAACTAGTTACACTTGTATCTTGCACTTATAATACAAAGTACTTAGATAAGATATAGCGTGCATTAAACACAACGTTGGCACAAGGCGGCTCATTATAAGTCGTTTTACATGCAAAACCAGTCAGCATAAATCGGCTGAAAGTACTACAAAACCCACAAATTTACAAGTTCCATATGATAGTGTATGGACGGGTTCCAAGCTGCATATTAACATAAGCTCCTTTTTAAAATTTAAATAGTATTAAGACAGTGACACATTTATTCTGTTAGTTATGATAGTCTCATGTTTATACCGGATGTGTGAATCAGTTTCGACCTTCAACGGCTCATTCACAAGAAACTTAAGTGTACCTACAATTCGTAAGACAACCATTGTAAGCATCAAAGATATAGATGCGTAAGTTTAAACTGCTTTCAATTTGTACTATTAGTTAAAAGATACACTAAAAAAATGTTTTATTGTTTAATGTAAACAGAAAGCAAATTTATTTAAGGAAGACCTTCCGCTGAGGTAAATGACGGCTAAATACGGTTGACCGAGTGTTTCAAATTACGTGTACATTAAAAATTCCGATACCCTAAGTCTGGAAAACTGACTTTAGAGCATTGATATACACTATATAAAAAATACGATACCAAATCCAGAAAGCGCTTGCCAGTTCACTGCAGGACGCGAACTGGTACCTACACACACAATACGGCCAAAACATTGCGGTTAGAATACGTATAATGTCAAATCATTCTATTTCCCAAACAAATACTACTTTATTTATTATACGTTATTATGTTTGATTTTAATTTTATAGTACATTTTGCATCGTATATATTAACATTTAAACAGAAACAAAAATATGCAATATTAAATGAATAAACTAAAGTAGTTAACTATAATGAGCTTTAGTAGTTTATTGAATGTATTTTAATTAAACTACTCGTTCATTTTAAAAGATATTGTTCTACGGCAATAAGTAAAATTTATATTTTATAAATTACTCAACTACAGTACCTATAATAACCGACATGTTATTATTCTATTCTTCATTTCGGTATTAAGTAGCATACACACTAGAGACACGCTGAAACAATGATTTTAGAAACAACAATGCAAAGTAAAGCAGCTGCGAATTCAAGTCTTCTCATTGTCTATATAATTCAAAAAATATATATAACATTCCTGCAAAATCTCCTTTGTCCATTTCCGTGCAGTTGTCGGAAAAATACAAGAGAAAAAAACATAGCGTCATTTGTTATTCCCACACAAACGCTGAATGTTCTCGAAGCGACACGAAGGTTCCGTGCCGCGCTGTCACTTGCAGTTGTTTTTTATAATAAATGGCATTGATTACTAATGCTTTCATCCGGACTTGCATTTATTTCTAATTCATATTTTAAATGCATGCAACGATAGTATTTCTTAAATGGAATATTTAAATGTAAAGTTTATTTATGACATATCATATTTTTGTGTTGATATTAATTAAAAATTAATTGACCAAATTAAATGTAAAATTGTAGGGTATTGAAAAAGGATGTAAAATATTAATGAATATACTAGAAATATAGCAAAAATACATTTAAAATTCAAATATTGGACTGCGAGCTGTTTGGCCTAGATTATTTAATTTATAAGTATACGATACTTGGTTTATGAAATAATTACATGGGACAGCTCGCATCCGGCCACCTGATTTCCAATCAAGCAAACGTCATAGACGCAGGAGACAGTAAGCAATACACCAACATACCAAGTATGATCATATAACGAATTATTTTGCTTTATGTATATTGACAATAAAAATGTTGGATTCCTTGTAGAAATTCTTCAAATATAATAAAACTTATATACGTGTAAGTCATCCGTGTCGGGATATAATGTCGTAACTATGACTCCGCATTCTGTGAAGAAACCCGTGTCCGATAATAGAACAAGAAAGAGGGTAAGGAGATAAGACGAGTGTTAAGATATAGCACATATCCGTATGTTCAAGAATTTGAAAGGTCAAAAAGAATAACAAATAATGTGTTGGAAATATACAAAAGGTTTATTTTAGTTTCCGGCGGAAACTATTTCAAAGTTGCTCCGATTGCCGATAACATACAGAGTCAAGACTGCGAAGCAATGCGAACACTTAAAAACCCAGTCGTAAAAGAGCTCCTTAATATGGTTTCCAGAAATTGAAACAGTTTATAAAAAAATCTGTAATTTATGATAGCAGTTAAAAGATGCTGGAATGTCGTCAATATCATAAACCGCTAATGATATTAAGTCAAAGATTCACATTTAAATCGAACCTTATAATAAATGAGAAGAAAGTTTCATTATCAATGATTAAGATATATATAAATAAACAGTTCGTTAATGAGATCTTATTACTTGAATGACTTAAGGAGTTTCGACGGAAAGAAAATGTCAGTGGATCTATATTTAGCAAAGGCGAAGATGGTTTGAAATTTATATAATGGGATTATATAAGAGTCTTTGCACAAAAAGAGAAACAAAGTTTAAACGGAGCAGTTCAAAATGTATTAAGCAATAGAAATAAGTATGTCAACGAGAAGAACAATCATCTTACTACTGATGCATTCGTTACCGACCGCATCAAAGGAAATGAAGTGTAGTGAGAAAATATTCTCAGCGCTGCAAACCTCGAATTGATTAGATGTAAATATGGAGCTTAAGGATTGGAAAGTTGTCAGCATTTAAATTCAGTATTTCGTTATGCTACTCATGCAATGAAGCTAATAAAAATTATGTGAAACATTTAGGGGGTTTGTGTTGTTGTTTGTATGGTGTTGGTGACCAAACTCATTTGTGACGTATAAAAAAATCCAGATGCAATATGCTTTTATGGCCCATTTCACACTCATCTAACTGCAACACGTGTGTTACTTGTTTTTAATTTCATGGACACAAACAACAAATTTTAATAGATAGCGGTTTTATAGCAATAATTATTTATTTATTCCATTTATCAACAAAAACCAAATGAAGTTTTACAGTAAAATAAATTCAATTCTAACTTTTCATAATTTTGTAACTGGTGTCCAAATATTTTTCTGTCGATGCATATAAAAAAATGACCATAATATAAAACACAATGGTTACCATCATTTAAAAGCGTAAAGCTGACGACGTGGTCTCAAACAAAACATTCTACGCCTGTAATTGTCTCTTGACTCCGACTGTACCTACATTTTATACGCGAATAAAAGGCTTTTTATTGCACATAAAATTATTTTTGTACGTCACGCGGGAGCTTCTGAAATACGTATATTGTCTGGGAGTATTAAGCGAACGGCGGAAGCGGAATTTATAAAAAAACATCAGCTATATGAAAACTAGTCTTGAATAATGCGTGAATCAAAGTACATATTACATCCTTCAATAATATACCTACTTTTCTGTTCACTTTTAGTTTGTTTAACTTTGATTGGAGAATGTTACTATGAAAAACCACCATATGTATCGAAATCTTCACGATAAAAATATATCGATATTTTTGGGTGGCTTTTCGTAAAATGCACACAACTTGAATTAAAAAAAACATAGTGCTAAATATAGGTTCGAGGCAACAAGGTCCTGAAATTCGACGTCAAAATAATAGAATATTAATGGACGGCTTTAAAGGAAAATTATTATACATAAACTAACACTATAAACTAAAATATCTTTGAATTTCAGTATTAATTATCTACTGATTTGTATAACCGCAGACGGGACCTAAACCCTAGCTGAGGTCATGAAATGACCCTGACCACAAAGATGAAACACTTCACGTGTGAAGAACCCTTAACAACAATAAATAATTAATATTACGATACACACATAAGAAGATTTCACTTGAAAATTATCAAATTAATTTCAATATTGAACAAATAAATAGCTATACATTTATTTGGATTACTCGATTCCTTACCAAGCCTGGGTTCAGAATTATTCATCTGTAATAATGAAACTTTCAATTTTATTTTCTGTAATCTAACCTCGAATCTCGTTATATTATTCCATGAAACGTAACAGAATGATCTCTTACCCTGATTTATAATAAAAACGTATCTTCATTAGGTTAGGAATATCTACGAGTACCTATATACATAATCTTGAATACAACTAGTTTTTTTTCCGACCCTTTTATGGTTCCACTGTTAGAACATGGATCTCCTTTCAGAATGATAGAGTTAAGACCTAAGATAGTCTGCCACGCTGGCCATGTACTTGTTGGCAGACTTCACACGCCTTAGTGAACAATTTTCTTTTTTGAGATCTCTAAGGTGTGCAAGTTTCCTCACGATGTGAGCAGCGTGGTAGATTATGAAATTAAACACTTATTCACTTTGCTTTGAGACCAATGTTGAACGGGGAAACGATGAAAGCATCGGTCGTTGATCATTAACGTAAGTGTATCCACAAATTTATTTATCAAATCATTTTTATACAATTTTCATTAACGTTTTCCTATTACATCTACCAGTTAAAGTAGTTAATTCTTATTATTATAAAAATTGTTAATTACTGTTTTATAACATGGAAGCGAGCGGATTTGCGACTTTCCTCCAATTGCTAAGTGCATGAAATACCTTATACGAACTATGATATATATATATTTTGTAAAATAGTACCTACATTTGACTAACTGCTTCTACCTAGACTATATTTAATTAAGACATTAATTCGCCATTTTCTTTATGATCACACCCAATAATAAAACGTGACGCGATATTAAATTCTTACAACATGCGTAGTTTAATAATAATGTGTAATAAGAATTATTTTAGAAAACTAATATCATATCTATTAGTTGCTAGCGATGTCCTTGGACGTCATTTAAATACAGAGTGATTCCATTTTCGAATTTAGAATGGATTCTTTTTTCTTATGATGTTAACATACGTTTTTAAAATAACATTATGAAGGACTCCACAGTTTGTAGGTTGCCTGACAATGTTACCATGTGCACTAACAATAAGTGTAACTACTTATAAATAACTAGGGTCCAAGATGTGATCGAATTTCACCCGCATTATATAATATCGTTAACTTTGAACGTTATTGAGATTCTTATGTCAATGTAGACTTCCGTAAATCTCTACTCTCTGCTACTATGACCGTTTAAACACGGATTAATATGGACAGTATAAACCTAGTCAATGAATGTTATATTTAATTAAACGTATTTAATAACTGCGAGCGCGATTACCAATCGAAAGGGGGGGAAAATTACAAATCACGGGTCAGATGCCTTGGGATTTTTCTGACTAGAATTTCTAGTAGTAGCTTTCTATTTGTGCCTGCTGTATGGCAATAGTAAATTCAAGGAAATATACATCATTAAGTTCTGTATGTAACTGGCATATGAATGACGTAAACAAC
>DWDV01000729.1:0-15340 GCA_018245615.1 Mimoniades ocyalus
TACATGCGACATCTAAAATTTCTGAAAACAGTTTTTTTGTAATCCTGGCAAATATACGAACGGTTCAAAAAAAATTCGTCCGGATTGCTATAATACAGGTCGGCTAAATTTTTTGACATTTTTAAAAATTCGCTTCAGCTATATACTACGCACAAAATGTCTGAAAACCAACTTATTCGTCATAAAATTATAAAATCTATGTATATTTCCAATATCAGACGTATTGCTATGATACCGACTACCTTTTTTTTTGGACACAGCAGAAATAGCCTCGCACGTAATTGCTACATTTTTGACCGTTACTCCACACCCAGTCGGGTTCAGAATCATATAATCTAACGATTTTATACAGATTTTATACATGGTTTTGGTCGTGGGCTCTGGTACTATATGGGATTAGCTAAAAGACACGGACGTTCGTTGTTCTATTGTTACTATTATTAATATTATCAAGTGACGTCAGATCTGTAAGGAGACATTTATCATACCATGTTCTTTGCCAACTCCTTAAAAAAATAGACGGTTGTATTGTTCTAACATATGTAGAGTTCACATTATCACTATATCAACGTCTCCCGAAATATTTGAGCCGTCAAATATTTTGTCCCATTTATCCAGCATCTTAGACAAAAGCGAAGGTAGTTGGTAGTTTCCCAATAAACGCTATAATTTATGCGGCTGTCAGCTCCGTCTGGGGTATTACTTTACGCCCCACTACATCAGGCTAAAATTCCTTGGCAAAATAAACAACGCCTCGTTTTGGTGTGCTTGACTGTGTTCCGAACTTGTTTTATCATTTTACCTTTATAGCTTCTGTAATTAATTCATACGAAGAGGGTAAAATTAGTTACTTTTAAATTAAAGAAATTTAAATTGCATTTCATATGAGCAATTGCTATTTATTTGTATAGCAATTCCTGAATAAATTAAACTAAAATTCCGTGTAATAAACCGAAAACAAAGGGAATTAAGACAAATATGTAGTAGAACTGTGATGCTCTAATGGTTCACAATGATTTCTCTTACTCTAGCGGTCCTTCATTTAAATCTGAATACGCACCACTTTCTTTACAAAATAATGTCTGTGTTATTTTAATTAAATATTACTTTTTCGCACTAAGATCAAACCCGTATCCACTTCATTGAAATATAAAAAGGTTGATTGTGACGATTAGTAATATTAATAAACATGTAATATACCATATAAGCTGAAAAAGTCATGAACGTGATGACCGTGAAAAATATATTTAAAACGTAACATCACAAGTATAATTCCCGAAAAGGTAGGTAGAGGAGTGTAGTAAGCCCCCATGTTTAACCAGCTAGGTTTACGTCCCACTATGGAGTAGGACGTGGTGAGTCTATTGCCATATACCGGACACATATGCATACTCCGAGCCACTACTAGAAAAACTAAATGTGAAAAATCCAATAGAAAACTATTTATTTTATGGCAATTTAACAAGGTATTTTATTACACATATATAACATGGTATATTTCCAATGTATAGAATTGGAAAGATTCCAGCTCCTACAATTTACAATTTATAAATAACGATGCCGTGAACATTAAAAATTGAGAAATGGAGAAGCCCAAATTTAACATTTTGACTGGGGTTGCAACGCACATGACGTTAGACTTATGTACCTATGTTTTTAATTGTTACGAGATTGCAAATACCCGTAGCTCATAAAGATAAGCCAAACTGTTCAATAAAGTATAATAAACTACAAAAATCTACAAGCAACCAAAGTTAATTAAAGATCGTCTCCATTGAACATTGTTGTCTGATTGAATTATAAACTAAGACTCCGACTCCTCCAATGGACGTTCAGTGTAAAGTAAAAAGTAATTTAAAAGTGAAAAATTTAATCGCAGCTGCTGAGACAAGCATTTTCTTTTCGAACACAATGCGGTTCACAATTTCAATTTTGTTTACTTTTTTATCAGCCGGCTGCAATCTGTTCGCACCTTATTCACTGGGGCGCAGATAGAACAAAGGTACATTTATTTCTCGAACATATTGTTCCGATTAATTATTATTTGAAGAATATGCAGGCCACCTTACGTTGAGCAAGTGGCTTAGACAAACTAAAACAAGAGGTCTACCTGAAATCAGTTTAAATAAGCCGATAACCTCAAAGACCATTGTAATGTGTCACTGTGTCGACATCCATGTCTTTTAGACTAGAATAAGGCTACCAAAAATGTACGATAGAAATGGTCAAATTTTATTATTTGGCCGCTCTTTAACAAAGTATTTTTAAGAATAGGTACATAAATAAGAAACTTTAAAATTAAAATTATTCAGTCATTTTCTACTCGTAACAATGCTCATCGCCTAATTCGTTACACAAAAACTCTTAAATCTACTATAGGTCTTACGACGGCGAAGATTTATGCGTTTTTTTTTAATCGAGAAAATGTAACACTTAATCGAAACGCCCGCTTTATTGGTTATCAGTTCGAAGGTACAAGTTGACTATGATCATGATAACTGCAGACTATCTCATTTTTAAATCCACCAATCCCCGTCACTTAAGGGGTGTATCTAGCCCCAAAGATCTGACGTACTTCGACTTAACATAATTATACAGAAATGTCTATTTGGGATAATATTGATACAACGGCAATCCGACAAATCATCCAGTGCAGATGTCACCAGATCGCACACGACTGCCGTTCACATAGGCGTGGACATGGACTTCTGCGAGGGGACTCCGTACCCGCGTCAAGCTGCTCACTAGCTTAAGCCCTCCGAACTCAGCACGGTGGACACTGGAATTTATCGCTAGAATTCAAACGTATCATCACGCCTATAACCCCCCAAGAGGTAGGTAGAGGAGTGTAGTATACTCCCATGTTTCACCAGTTACCTTTACGTTCCACTACAGATTAGGCGGTGAGACATAATTCCAGATTCCGAGCCACTATTAGAAAATCTCTATAAATATATACCTATAAATAATATAAAAGTCTAATAGTGCCCGAATTGGTATTTTAACCCAGGACCTCCGGATCGGTAGTCACGCCTGCAAGTCTTCTATACCATCAACGTTCTCTCTACTCTCAACGTCCTGTCCACACTCAACGTCCTGTCCACACTCAACGTCCTCTTTACGCTCAATATTCTTGCTGAACTCAACATCCTCCTAAGCCTCGAAAAGCCCGACAAAATGTTTCGGTAAATTTGTAACTAGCGTAATAGATTGGCAGCATAATTAAAATAAAATATGTGAAGCCTTTGCGACGAAAGTTCCCTTATTCGGGAATTATATCCCTAAAGCATGTACTACATAACTGACAAACTTACAAAACTGAAAACGTTTCAGTACACTCGTCTTCCATTCTATTCATTCGTAAACATTCTACAAGCCAACTGTGTATATTGTTTAACTGCGTTTCACGAAGGCTCATAATATGACCTTTAGCTGCATAGAAATTGAGTTTGAAATTGCTTCCACTAGACTGTATGCGATTCACAAACTGTTACGAAAATATTGCCTAACACACTTTGGACAGTTATCGTTGGAAAAATCCGGTTTAGCTTATTAATTAATGCAAACTATGTAAATTGTACTGTTCACAAAAAATAGGAAATCATGACTGAACTAATAAGGACTCAAGACTAATATTAGTATAAGAAAAAGGATGAACGATATGTCTACATGCCAACGTTAATGTTAGAAATATTTGTTATCAAGACGTTACATAATAGACGTGTACATATATATTGATCAAATAGGTCCTATACTGGCTGATGGGGGAGTCAGAAGTCTCCGCAACCGGCATGCACGGATAAAGAGGCTGATGAATGTAGAAGAAGCGCGACAGGTCTGTGAGGATACAGATATTGGGCACTTATTTATGTATGTAGGTATATATTTTATATGCGTGTGTATTACACTTGTACGTAGGAGTTGCATTTGCATAAATTTTAAAATCTTGCCTCATTCTCGCTCTCAGTACTTGTAAATTGAAAAAAATACAGCGAATTGCGATGTTAAATGAATTATTATGTTGACCGTGCTTCCGAATGGAGCGGGTACAGTGGGGAAGAAAAGTTTTCAATGAATTAATTTAATTAAACAAAACGGCTGCTTAAACTCAATGGAATCCCAATGAGATCCATTTATATTAAAGAGTTCAAACTGTAATAACAATTTCAAATGATTGAAGTTTTTATTTAATCCAATTCAATAAATATATTTGTAATATTTTTTTATTAAGAACAACATACTTATTTAATGTTGAACGAATTACATATCTAGCCAATATGAGCTGTATCTGTATCGATAAAAATATTTTGCTTAAAGATGGATCGCAGGTAGAAACCTTTAGAGCATCAATGAACAACTGCTATAGACCATAACATAGAAGTGCCAGTTTTATTGCTTAATAACAGAAATAAGTGACGACGTAATGTCACAATTTATTTAAACATTTCTTGGTAAATACACCACCGGCATTCACCTTCCATGCAACTTGCAACAGATATTATATATAAATCCAGATCTATGCTACGATATTGACTATTCAATTGACTTTCAATTTAATTTTTCGATAGAGTAATTGTAATATCATTGTTCTAACTCTATGTGATCTTAAGACTTAAAAAAATTACAACAATTATTTAATCTACAGGAACTATCCACTTTTGTAAGGAACTGTACACGAGGTCGTCGACCCGCCGGTCGATACGACGCAGTCGTTCTGCATTTCAGTGCAGTGTAGATTAAACGTGAGCACGGTTAAATCTTGATGTGCTGGCAGTCTGAGCGTGTTTGAACTATCGCCTTATGTACTCTGTGGCACTGAAAGGAATCAATTTTTTTTATTCATGAAACGTAGCAATTTTTAAACGCTGAACGTTTAAGTTTGCCTGTGAATGTCGAGTTACGAATTATGCAAAATTAAAAGTATTGTTAATACTTACAAAAATTGTAATTTGATTGTGAAACGTTTCTTTCATATGTTCTCTACTGAATAAAACATCAATGTTCTTAATAATCCTGAGAGTTATCTTACGATATATGTATAATGGCGGCTTTGATCATACAACATAAAAATTAATGAGGTTGCAATGAAAAATTGGCAGAAAAGAATACATTTTCTACGTTGTCGAGACCAATCTTACAAGCAGCGATCAAAGTCAAAGGTCATCACATCAGGACACCGGAAACTAATAAAGCCGAAACATCTTGTGTACGATAATATTACATTACATTACCGAAGAAAATATTTCGTTACGCTACATTCACAAACACATGTACAATTCACCTGATCTGTCCAGATCGCTCAAAGAGTAACCAGAGCCGGATTGCTCTTACGTTAACGACCTCAGAGAACCCTTTACAGGACCTTTAGATAACTTACTCAGAGTTTTTACTCCTTACTACCTTTTGGTAGCGACTTCCTGATGGCGTGTGAATGTCAAGATGTGTATTGCTTGCAATTTATTGAAATTGGCCAACACATACATAAAGGCGGACATGTAGAGAACGACTTTTTTATTTTTCCTAATTCCCACCAGTAAGAACTAAATTAAGCGTTTTTAAAAACCTATCTTATAAACCTTTTTATGTCTCTCAATCGAGTCTTGAAGAACTGAATTATACCCCCTCCCCCAAACCCTACGCGCATAAAACGGGAAGGAATAAGTCTGCCACTTTGGCCAAGTGCGCTTTGGCAAATCTTTTTGAAGATAAAAATCAGTACATCACAAACAATCTCACCCTAGTATCTTTTATTCTTTCGTCTGTCACTGGTTTATTGTATCACGTCGTAGGCTGTTATGGCCTTGGCTTGGCCTTGAATACCCGCTGCCGTAAAAGAAAGACGTTTTATGTACGAGTACATTAAAAGATCTGCTCGTGCGCGAGACGTGACGGACCAAATAAGCTCTGGTCCTGGAAAGTTTATAGATCGCAAATCAGAGCAAGAAATTAGCCACCATTTACTTCCTGATTTATTAACTAATTAATAAAAATTATATTTCTACACTTTCATCAAGCCATAAAACTAAAGCCTTTAGGAAGAAACGTGGAAACACATCCTCGAGTACTACAAACATTCTCCTGTATCTTACTCACTTGCAAAGGCTATACACTGAGCACAAATACAGACTCCTTGCTGCTTCTGGGATTTTCAAATTATAAACACCCAATAATATCTTGTCCAATACGGGGATCGAACCCAGAACGTCTTTATCAGCAATCGCGCTTGCCACCACTCAACCAACGAATGAGGCCGCAATGATATGCCGTAAAAATGTTGATGATGATGAATTTCAGTGATTTCAAATTAGAAACACATTTACTAATCGAAACAATTACGACTACGTCTGAGAGACAACCAAGAAACACAATAATATGTCGTTTAGTATTAAACGAGTAATCAATCGAAATAGAATAGAATATCAATTATGGCAAATAATAAAATAAATGTCATATCAATGAAACAAACAATAATAGTATTATTTTTCCTACACGTGATAAAAATAATATGTGAATTTCGTCGTACCTAACACTTTTGTTAGAAAATAGTACAGTAATACTTTTTAGACATGACACTAACATTATGAATCATCTCCTTCGTATAATAATATTATTTTATTGACGACTGCAAGAACATGACAACGTCATGAACTATTGACGGGAATCAAAAACTGAAAATCACTGGATTCGTTTGTTATTAACGATTCATTGATTCAATTCAAGTAAGTATTTCTGATAAATACGAACCCGAGATACTTTTACCTGGAAAAATATTTCTAGCTACCAACTATCCTTTGCCTTGTAAATTAATTTTCGTTAATGTTGAATTACTTAAATAACTTATACTTCCAACCGATGTTTGTATTAGAATCTTAAACGATCCTTAACTTATGTCATCTACAAATTTCATCGAACTAGATGCAATCTTAAAGGCATCGACCCCAACTATTCAAATAACAAGATAAAGAATGATGTCAAAATTGAATTGAAGTAATCAAAGCCTTAGTAAATGGGCCTTAAAGCGAGCGATCGGTCATTTATCGCTGAATTAACATGAATTTATAAAAATATATGTAGCTCTATACATTTCGGAATACGATTTAGTGTAACAATATTTATTTATTATCCATCGCATTGGAGCAGAGATTCAGTAACATGCAATCATTTATCATACTTTTATTGGCATTATTCGTTAATAAAATGAAAATATTTTTTGTAAAGTCACGCACACGCAGGCGCTTGAATATATTTAAATTCATTTAAATTGTATGGTCGGTTCACCGAACAATATAAAAAATGTATAGTTATCAACGAAATGATAGATATGAATCGCCGAGCTCCGAATAAGTCTATCCTAATTCTGCACTGCACTCTTACATTCATTGTCTTTATATCCGCGAACAGGTTTTGAAGAATTCTAACTTTTCCATCAACCAATCAATATCTGATATGTTCGGTTAAATTGAGTGAGTCCTGGTCACACTCGGCACCAGCGTCCATCAACATTCTCGTTCCGTACGACCTAGCGTGATTGTATCATATGTTAGTAATAAATTAATTTGACTTAAACGTAAGTGTTGTAACGTTGGAGTGTAAGTACTACACTCCTCTGTCTATGTCTTCTGGGATTAAAATCGTAATGGTTACGTGTAACGTTTTATTAAATTAAATGGTCAAAACCATTACGATGTAAAACCATAACCATAACGATTTACATATGTGCCAAATGCTGTGAATCACTTAGGCTCGTTTGTCTCATTGCTATATATTTATAGAAATATAAAGATACAACCCCTTGACAAATTATTATCTTTGAAAGTAATATTTCATTCGAGCCTTTTATTCACTGTTTCCATTACCGTCTTATTTCAGGCGCGAATCATTTATCTCCAGTTATGGGTGAACAGTAATCGATGGCGGTTACTGGTATTAAGGTCACTACTAAGTTACATTCCCATGGATTTAGGGAAATATTATATCAAAAAAACCAATAAAAAAACACCATGAAGAGTATGTTGTGTTCTCGGTCGTAGTATTGCGTAGAAAAGTGAAGTGTAGACGTGCAAGTTTTCATAATATTTTAAAGTCGAATGAAAACGTTTTCGGTTCAGTCCTTGTTACACCTTACATTTATTTTAAAAATTTAAAAAAAAAACTCCTTTTAAAACTTTCACTCCTGTATTATATTGGAGACCTTGGAGATACAAAGTAAAAGTTGGTTAATTTAAATAATGAACACAGATCAAAACTAATAATTTGTTTTTAAATATGCCAAAGTTACAAATATCTTATAGCAATATTTTTTATAAATTATAAAAATAATTAAAGTAACATCACGCCTGTAATCCCCGAAGAGGTAGGCAGAGGAATGAAGAACACTCCCACTTTCCACCAGTTACTTTTACGTCCCACTATCGAATAGGTGGTGACCCTATTGCCATGCACCGGGCACATATCCAGACTCCGAGCCACTACTAGAACATCTAAATTAGAGAATTTAGTAGTGCCCGACCCGCGAATCGAACCCAGGACCTCCCGTTCGGCAGTCGCACTTGCAACCAACACGACCAACGAGGCAGTCAACTGTATACAATATACCTATAATATACAGTAATATATTATAATTAAACGATTTACTAAATTTGCTAATACAATACATGTATATACAAAAAAAGTATTATTGTGTTTGACAAAAAGTCTAAACGGACTCACATGTTACCTAATCAAAAAAATTTTTATCTATTGGCACCAAGGACACAATGTTACATACACCCTCTACGCTATTATGTAGTATATAAATATAACTCCCGTCCATATTAATGAAGTCATTATACATACGTAGTACTAACTATATGCATTTGTTTACGAATTCGGTAATGGATAACCTTCGCGTCACTCCTATGAGCAAACAGCGTGCTGTTCCAATACATCATTTTAACGGACATCTAAAGTTATGGAGGTTCGTTTGATAAAATAACGCCTTGTTGAAAATACTGGGCTTGCAGTAATAATATTTTAATTACAAATGAACCGTAGTAGAATACATTAATTGTACTTCGCGTACTCATTCAATGCTATAGCATTTAAATTGGTAACAATTGTTTAAGTGGGGTCACATTAAAAGCCAAATTTTAAACACATGAATGTTAAATAAAATAACATATAAAGCTGTATTAAAGTACACCTATAAAATAAATGTTAAAACTTTGGTCACAATTGTAAGCGTCTGTTTAGAATTCCTGTATGTTGTATGAGGTTGTATTGACAACTGAACTTACTTTGCGTTATCGCGATTTAACTTCAATCAGAATTTGCCCGTATATTAAGATATTATGTTATACATAAATTCAGTGGCGATAAGATGCTTTATAATCACTATTTCGCTGAAGTATATATAAAACATAATAAAATGATATAATAATAATTAAATAAGTAGAAATAATTTGAGAGATGCGATTCCATAAAAAAATTACTCGTGGGCGTGCTATTCTCAGCCGAGTATTTATTTGATATCTTGTCAGGACGAAATTCATAAGCCACTGGACGGAAATTGAACCGGATTTCATTCACCGGCATTTGGAAAAAATTCGTTATTGTCTATTGTTCGCAATAACAGAAAATAACAAATTTGCTAAATGAATTTTGGATCAAAGCTTCGCCGATGTAGCCATATTTGCGATTGCCTGTATTAGTTTAAAAATTCACTGATAAAGCAATGGAAACGGTTATACCTATGTAGTGTTTCTCATATTTTGGCACGTTTGATTCATGAATAATGATTATTTACCGTCAAGATATATAACACTAGATATCTCACTGTTGGACCTGCACAGGGGTTGGACAAGAAAAATGTATTATAGACGCTCTCCAACTCGGATCAAAGACATTTTCAGCCTTAGGAAGTTCAATGGATTGTTGACAAGGTATTTATCTTTTAATTTAGATATATCAATTATAGGTTTATGATAATCGACGAATTGGGAAAACGAATTAATTTATTTCTATAAGACATTTTTTTATGCGTGGGCGTATAGTGAACTTTTTAGGCACATGCCAATTTTTGAACATAAACGTTTTAGACGATCCTGAGTGCGGGGTTCAAATACTGGCAGGCAGAAGAGGCCGAAATCCGCAATACAATGCTTTACTGTTCATAGAATCTACTTATCACAATTCGGGAGATTTCTAAGTTATACTTTTAGAGACTCGTGAAAGCTACCTTCCATTAAAGCAACATTATTTTATCTAAAAATTTATCATTATTAGGAGTATTCCATTTCTTAGTTCATCGTTAATTTTAAGAGAGTGCCTTATCTACTTTTACATTATAAGATCGCGGCCATTTTGTTTCCAGACCACATTTAAGTGTCGTTTTTATGGTATAAAAATGTTTTATATAAGTATACACATTTGAAACGGATTTAAAATTTAAAAAGCTTCCGGTCAATGATCCCAGTTATTTAGTAAAAGGGAATCCGCTTCGGATTCTGTTTGTCATAGATTCCTTAATAAGTACTTTTATTTTGAATTTTGAGATTAGCAAATTTAGATTTGTAGTTAATATGTGATCATGAAACGTCCTGTAAGATACGTAATCTAAGATAACTAGATATTAGCAATTAAGGAAAATAAAGCCTTTTCTCTGTATCATTAAAAGTTTTTTCCGACCCTTTTATAGTTCCAATTCTGTAATCCGGATTTCGTTTCAGAATGAGAGGGTTAAGACCATAGACTACCACGCTGGGCTAGTGCGAATTAGTAGACTTCACACGTCTTAGAGATAATTTTTTTTGCTTTAAATTTGTTAGTCTTGAAAAAATATTCAAAATCTGAAATTTATTTTTACATGTGCTATTTCTATTTGTAGCTTACGTAATTAATACAATAACACGGGGTGAACAGCGGGCGGTCTAGGAAAATATAATTACCCATCACTTCCAGATAACCTAGATACAGTGCTATTGGTGTTGAATATTAAATGAGCACATAGCTATTCCACAGAAGACAATTGTGCCCTCTGGTTATCCCGTGAGGGACCTAGCGTGATGATGTATTGGTAATAAACACAGAAAAGTAATAAATGAAGTTAAGTTATACTAGTTGTTTTATTATTATTATTATTATTATTTTTTTAAAGTTATACTAGTTGTTTTATTATTATTATTTTTTTTTTAAGTTATACTAGTTGTTTTATTATTATTATTATTATTATTATTATTTTTAAGTTATACTAGTTGTTTTATTATTATACTCGTAGAACCTATTAGTATTATACTAGTTGTTGAATGCGACTTTGTTCAATCTCTTATGGAGATGAGGAATTTCTCACGCTTTAAAAAACATCTTGTGTCATACAAAATTAGTATAGTAAACATAATCTCATAAAAATTAGTATACCTAGTAAAAAACATAGTAAATAGACAAGTATTACAAATAAAATATTTTGAATTCGTAAAGACATAAAATAAATTTATATGTAACATCATGCCTTTAATCCCCGAAGAGGTAAGCATGGGGAGTGACGTAAACAGCCACGTTTTACCAGACATGACAAAATATATACGAACAATTGCCATTCTGTAATGAAACGCGTGAATGTCGCTAACAGACTGCATTTATTTTCGCACAAATTTATATTTTTTTAAAGTTGACATTGTACCATAAATATACATATTAGAAAATAGTTTTATTATGATACATAATTATAACACATTTCCAGAAACCATTGCATGAAGACCTTATACTCGTTGTTATGCGTATGTGTTGCGTTGTCGAATACGCAAAACTCATTAGGTATTATTAACGAACACTAGCTCTAATCGCACACAACAATTCTTTTCTTTCAACATTTTTCTCCGACAAAAGCGACAAGCAACATTTTCCTAACACCAATATTGGTTTGCGGATTTCAATTTCTGAGCGTGTCCATTGCAAAATGTTTATTCCGAGGGCATCACTGGCCCAAAGTTAATTGCCTTGATAAACAGTTAGGGAATAATTTGTCGTTCGTTGACGAAATTCGGTTTTCCGCCCTCCGCGTCAAGACGAGGTCTCTGTCGTTTATTTAATGAGATTAATTTGTACAATTTAATAGTGTTATATTTATAACAATATTATATTTATACCATTATTATATCGTACAAGTAAATGTACAAATCACTCTCATTGTATTGTACTATTAAGGATGCGACCGTGTTGGGACCAATTTGTGAGATTTTTAATAGTGAGAAATACGTGAGGTCTGTTAGGATAAATATTTGGCATTCAGCGCTCTGTCTACCCCGAAAAGAAACTAGCGTAAAGATATAATAATAATCATTTTCGCTAAGCAAATGAGAGAATGCCCGTCTATTTTTTTCCTGGCCGCGACATATGTAGGTACGTATATGTAACAGAATGTATATAACAGAACTATATTTATATCCTTATCTATAATACGCAATGAAAACTGTTATTTATTAGGCCTACGCGATATCTGAGTGGAATTGAACATTAATGTTAAAAGAAGTTTTTATTTTCATGATCTAAAAGATATTTTTGGCATCGCGGCATCCAAATAAATTTGGTTTGGTATTAGATTTCACTATTGATATAATCAAAATCTCAATTATTATTATGAAGTTTACCGCTAAACTGCCTTTGATGAGATATATTACAATTTATTATTACCAATCACATATCAAGTGGAATAGTAATTTCTAATTAAGAATTTTCGCAACCATTTCACATGGGATCATAGTTTAGTATTCCGTTCATATAAAACATTTTGTGTACAAGTGAAACTGTTAGCGGTTCAGAGATTCTTCATTAATGTTGTGGATATTAAAATAGACCACTTAGTAACAAGTGCTTACATTTAATATTATATATATACACTTTTGTAACATAACGACTGTAATCCTCGAAGAGGTAGGTAGATGCGTGTAGTTCGCTCCCACGTTTAACCAGTTACGTTTACGTCCTCTCGTGGATTAAGGGTGATCTTCCCGCACCACACATCATGCGCGATGGCCAACACTTTGGAAATGCTGAATTTACTAATTTGAATTGGATCTGGCGTTGTACTGTTGCTTTTATGATATGTCGTGGTAATTTAAACAGGAGTATGGTATTGTTGTGATTTCAGCGTGAGACGTTTTGAAGATATTTCTTTATTTAAAAAATTGATATTATAAAATACACCGATTGGACTTCGTGGACCGTTGGACCGCTTCGTGCAACGATTTTATCCAAATTGTAATAATTTGATACTTTAATGTAAATCACCAGGATCAAATTTACTTAACGTCCTAATTGTAAGTGAATTTTCATATCTTGCAGCGAGAATTAAATCTAGAACGTTATGAGAACTGCAAATGTAATAAATCCATTTGGAGCCAACGCTAACATGCTAACATTGGTCTCGCCGCAAGACAGATAATTATAATATTACGACATTTTTTCATTTCACAGCTAAACGCCCTGGCCGGCTATGGGCAGCAGCGAAGCCGGTGTAAGAAGCTGTGCTCTGCGATCTACAATCCGCATGTCTGACCTATATCCAGCAGTCCAGCATGTCTAGGATATCCAGCAGTGATAATGACTGATAATGAATGACAGCACTGATAATTATGATGAATATTTTTTTCATAAATTTTTATGTAGGTATCCCAGGCATCTAGGCAGCCCCAGGTCAGCCACTTGAGGTATAACTGTTACTGGGATATTTTAATTGGGTGCTTAGCAGTGGGGCCATTTAGTCGTCGTTAGTTTAACTTCACAAACAAAAAAAAAATTCGTATTCATTTCAAGATTTATACGTGAATTTAAAATTTTTCATTCCCATTACGAGTACGCACATTAACAAACAGATTCAGATATGAAAACCAGAGAAGTTAACCCGAGACAAATGCCTCAGTGCCCTAGTTTTTTCTTTTTCTTTCTAATTAAGCGTCGAACATTACAAGGGGTATTTCTTTTACGGTAAGAATTAGGCTCGAGAATGTGGGAACAAGAAATCTGGTCGAGTATTTTAATATCAGACCTTTTTTCTCCCGTTAACAGTTAACCTTCTAATGCCTTAAATAAAAATCCATTTACACATTATATTACCCAGATTCCCGTTCCGTTACATCGGATTACGTCGAAACGACGGAAACTACGATAGTAACGTTGTTTGACATAAAGGGATTAGACTCGGGCTTAAAACCCTTTCGGCGGAAACATTACAACATGTCAGCACAAAAATGTATAACGGTATTGACAATGTAGACATGACCATTTACGTTTGCTGATCTTACCAATTTCAAGATGAATTTACTAATGACAGCTTATCGTTATAGCTGCCTACCTCTTCGGGGATTACAGGTGGGATGTTACGTATGTTACGTACAGCTTATAGTTTTCATTTCGTAAGCAATAAAATAGATTTCGTTAGGTTTTTTCCGCTTTTTGCAGGATATTCGTTTTCCTTAAGCAACGTAAAACGTAACATCACGCCTGTCATCCCCGAAGAGGTAGGAAGAGGAATGTAGAACACTCCCACGTGGCAATAGGCTCACCACCTGGTCCATAGTGGGACGTAAACGTAACCGCTGAATCGTGGCCGTGTTCTACATTCCTCCGCCTGCCTCTTCGAGGATTACAGGTGTGGATTTACGTTCAGTTAAGGTACAAAAAATTTCATTCACTGCATATGATAAATATATGCTTTATGCTATATACTAAATTGTACCAAACGGGTAGAAACACAAATTGTTTGCTATGCTCGTGTATTAAAATTATTTTCTTGTAGAACACTGTTTCTTATCTCGCGCATGAGCGGGGCACCTATAATACAGTTCATGAATCAAGTACAGAACCCTTGTGTCTTTAAGACGTAACTGTGTTAATATAAATAAAATATTTTTATTTATCCGTAAAATATTTTTTTATGTCGAGACTACCTATGAATTGCTATGTAATTCTTCATAGCAAAGTACAAGTATTTCATTTCCCCCGTACCTACTCGTACATAAAGCGTCCCGAAGTCTGTGTACAACCTAATGGAAATCTTCGGCGTGGTTGCAGCTCTAGTTTCGTTATTCAGCTAATCCCTTTGAAACACAACTCCTAGATGTGACTCGTAATTTCGACGTAGATTAAGGACTTACCACGAAATCCTAATGCAGCGCGACGAAGCATTTTAATTCAAGTAAGTAAATAAGTAAAAAGTAGTAAATACGAGTAAGCAAAATTCTGAAAAATTTTAAATGAAGTTCTGATTTTGAAATTACCAAGACTGCCTCGTTGTTCGAGTGGTTGTGAAAGCCACTGCCGATCGGGGAGGTCCTAGGTTCAAATCTCGGGTCGGGCACTATTGGAT
>DWDV01000730.1:0-15339 GCA_018245615.1 Mimoniades ocyalus
TCCATTTGGGACGTAAACGTAACTGGTGAAACGTGGGAGTGTTCTACATTCATCTGCGTACCTCTTCGGGGATGACAGGCGTGATGTCACGTTTATTCCAAATCAAAACCTTCACAAAGGCCTGCGCGCAACCTTCAGTACAATACGACTAACCTTTGTATCAGCATTTCGAAACTGTTTCGTTTGTGATAAGAAAATTCCACACAAGGAACAAATTGTGTTCTTACACCGTCGTTCTTTATAAGACCAAGCGTACACATCGCGTGCTGTGTTCCCCGCGGAGATAAACGCGCCCCCGCCAACACTCCGTCAACAGTCGGGCGTCACAGTCGACATACGTGTACGTATTACGTAGATTGGACGCAGTACGCGCACCGTATTTCCCGATGTTAGCGGCTAACGCGCAGAAGTACGGAAGCTGGAAAAATAATGCATATACATGTTTTCGTTTTTTTCCTTCTTATGACGTGTATCAGTTTTTATCGCTTGTGTATCTATGCACAACACAAGTATACACACACATAGATGGGTGTATGTGTGTGTGTGTGTGTGTGTAGACAGGAATAGAACTTGTATATAACTGTCTATATTGTACTACTATGTGTATGTTGTTTGTACTTGTATATATGTATGTTAATATTTTGAACACGAAACTATGTCGGTTTTATATGTTTCCTTTACGAATTTTTTGTTCGTAAAAGAATGCTGTGTATCGATTTTGATGAAATTTTGTGTGCACATAGATTTAATTTTCTTAACACTCTTAATTCTTAAGATAGCTTTTTTTATTGCTACTAATAAAAAAATAGTAGGTATTATGTAATATTGATCTATAAACATTACACAACCTTATGCATGTTATAATACACAATAATATATTATCTCTTATTGTGTACTTTCTTGAGTGCTAGTGTAATCGCTGAAACTATATTGTAGTACTTATGTACATATGTGCAGTGATTTTTATCTAAATGCAATGTTTGTAGGGTCTAAGGCTAAATTCACACTGTTGCAAAGTCTTATATTTTCATTTTACAAATGTATACGTTAATTAATAAAGATAGTACTCAATTATTCCTATAAAATATATAAAATTTATACAATATACTATAAAAAAATATCTATTTAAGTATATATTTTTATATATGTATATGTATGTACTTTATCAGACATTTGGTTACGATACCACAAGCCCTCTTGACGCTTACTTTGGGATCAGATGGCCTTGCGTGGAGATGTCCCATGATATTATTATTATTGTTAAAGTGTGAATATGACCCTAACATCAACCCGCGAGTTTAGCGTGGGAATTGTGGGCAACAACCCCACTAAAATGCACAACGCTTACTATGGGTGGCCTGTGTCCAGTCAGCCAGTATGACTTCAACCTAACTCTAGAACGATACAAGAGCATGTATCGGCTCCGGATTAAAGTTTGCGAAGGGCATTCACGTTTGTTGTACCAAAATATCACTATCAAAGTGTCTCTGCAACACGTCATCACAAAAACAAGGAAAAATCAAGGAGATTGCCGCGTAGTTACCGAGAAGACTATCAGAATGCGAAGTTATAAAACTGTTTGTAAACAAAACTCGACCTTCATGCGTATATCATTAAGCGTCGTAATTCCACGAACTGTTTATTTCTTTTGTGAAAGCGATCTATTACTTAAGATTAATTCGTGCTGACATCGTAATGATAAATTTATAACATCCTTATTGCAAATGTCCTCCGTCTCTTCGGTTGTAGTAGTGATATCTCTTGAGCCCTTAGCGCGTTGACATGTAATAGAAAGAGACAACAAATTCGATAACGCTATTGTAGAAAGTATGAGTAATGTTATGAAGAGTTAATTCTAATATGTTTCTTTTTATGCTGCAGGTAGTGGAATGTCACGAGAAGAAAACGGGCATGAAAAGAGCATTAAAGGTTCTACATGACAGCGCGAAAGCCAGACGCGAAGTGGAATTGCATTGGAGGGCGAGCGGCTGTATTCACATCGTTGAGGTGAGTGTAGTCGTAGGACAGTGTGCATATAATGTAGGTGTATTATGGTTTGACCAGTTACTGCCTTGGTGAAATACCGCTCTGTACAAGGTCTTTCCATATCAATTATTTGTTCAAAATTGTATTTAAAGCGTTACCACTCTACTGGATAGTAATAAAGGAACAAAGTTCAATGAATGACAAAAGAGAGAGGAGAGAAAGATAGGGCTCAGTGATGCGTCTTGTTAGGATTTAAGAAAGGGGATTAGAAAACATTACTTATATACATATATTATATACATATTTTTATTCAAAGACACTTGAAATTTTTCGTTGACTGATTGTAACTCAAACTAAAAATGCACTCATTTTGGGAAATAAAGCTTCAGCTTTTTTTTGAGTGGCAGATTTAATATTCAACGTACCAACTGAGGCTCGAATGTTTTGGGAAATAGAACTTAGATACGTACTTACTATATCATCGCAATACACCAAAGGAACGGCGGAACTGAATTTAACAGAACGCTTCAACGATTGACAAATAAATCATTAAGATAAACTAAAAATTCTAAAAGTAATTCAGTTTCTCATATTTCGTCAATCGAAAGCTCTAGAACATTTTGAAAAGGTCGTTACCCGCTCAAAATTGTAAAGCTTGTTTTGTAAAAATATTTTTTTATAATTATATTTAGTTTAGAACACAGCTTCATTTGATAATTTAAAAGTGAAATTACTGATTTATGCGTCCAAAATTAACTTAAAAGCTGTACTTTTATTACGAACAGAGCAAAAACACAGCAAACTAAACGGAAATAATATTTTTAATAACTTACGATTTTCCTTCAAATTGAAACCATTACTACAGTAAATTTCATCGGAATCGCTGTACTCGTTTTGGACTGAAAGAGTAGCATACAGACAGAATCATCAGGCCATTTATAATATTAGTTTGAATATGAAACAGACTTCAATAACGTTTACTTTATAGCAAGTAATGATAACTGTTCTATAGAACGATTCAATAAAACCAGACGAGTCTCAATGCATACTGCATACGGAATTACTGAGAAAATGTACAAGATGGCGTGCTGACGTCATTCGATTAAGCTATTGTTGTGTACCGAATCACAAAGTGGCGCGTAAATAACCAATTCACGGGAAAAGTATATAAACATTACGCCTGTATTTTCCCGAACTTCCCGACTAGTACTTCTGCTTTTCACTAGTTACCTATGTTATACATACATACGTTCTACAGAAGAGAGTGAGCCTATTACCATACACACTACTTTATTAAAAATTACATTGTTTAACTAAAGATATTCTAAGCGTCTCTGTGAGGATTTTATGGTAAAATAAAACTATTAATGTAATAAAATCATGAATTATTAACACAATACAACAATGCTAATACGGTGTGACACGCGCGAATAGGAGGAAAAAAAGGCGGGAAGCATAGGTGGCGCCAATTGCACATTATGAAGGTTAAATGTTGCATTCCGTTTTACAAATAAATTTTGCATTGATATTTTACTAGTCAATATTTTACAATGAAGTAAACGTAACATCACGCCTGTAATCCACGAAGAGGTGGGCAGAGGAGTGTAGTACATTACCACGTCTTTAGAATGAAGTGATTGGAAATTGAGAGATAATTCAGTGACCTGCTCTTAGTTCCTAGTGAATTATAGGAATGGGATGAGAATACAATGGGAATGTAATGTCTATCTTGACCAAATAGGTCAGATACTGGCTAATGGGTCTTTGTATTAAGGGCTTAAATAAATGATTAGGGCCCGCTTAAGATATAACCATAGAGCAGTTTCAATAGAATAATTATTTGAATTACGTCAGTGTAAGGTATTAGCCTGTTGACGTCATTATAAACGTCAGACGTGAACATGAAGTATTTACGCTATCGACACAAAGGTCGTCGACTTTTTATGGTAAACGAACGTATAATTTTGCAAATAAACACCTTATAAACGTGCGCCATTGGCGCCATTGAATCTACAGCCATGTGACGTCAGTGTGATGCATTTCTCTATATTGATCCGTTGTGGGTCTTGCAATCACCAAGACGGTAGATTATGGTTTATATTATATTTGTAGTACTCGTCTCAGTGGTGGGGGCAAATATATTACCTATCAGCAAATATATATTATCTCGAAACATACTGAAATACGGCTATGAGACCCCAAATTAATAATCAAGAAAACCGGCGCTATGGTAACCGGACGGCTGATAAAATAAATAATTTTTAAATAAAAATAAATTTTACAACCAGACGCAGAACAAATTGTTGTGCTCATCGTATAAATATTCATCCTTTATGGGACTCGAAGCCAGGACTGCCGGCTCAGCAATCAAATTCACTGACTATTGAATCTGTGGATCAATAATAACTGTAGCTTTCATTACGCAACCTGAGAGAATCTCCAAGTATCCACGCCCACGCTGCTCCATTACGAATGAGCTGTACATAACGAGTCATTCTGTTCTAAAGAAACGTAAATGTATTTGCTACAATGCCTTCAGCACATCCGTGTGAAAAGGTTATTTACTGTTTTATTAGCAAAGGAATTCCACGAGTTATTCCAGACACAAGATATATTATGTGTTTGTGTGCCTGTATGTTTTATTTAGGTATATGACCTCTCTATGTGATGTCATGTTGACGAGAAATTTACGTCACTTTGATGCCATTGTTCAAAAGTAACGGCAGATAAAATATTGCGTAATATTTCGCGGCCTACGTCAATATTTTCAGCGAACTTTTCACAGTCCATTTCACAGATCATTTATAACAGTCGTAGTCTCCGGAAGTGGATTTATAAATGAATATATATTTTTCCTTTCAACAAATTATTTGACTTCTGACTCCCCATCAGTCAGCTTATGAAATATTATTATGCAGTATTAATATTACTGTTATAGTCTAGCGTTTTACTGCGATCCCTTCTGATGAAAAGCGTAGTGGAGCCCTTACATGGACTGCAACATATGCTAATAGGAAAAAGTTATTCAATTAAACTTGAATCGCAGTAATAAAATCACCACGTACAATTACGTAGCAAAAATTACTAGCTAACATATTGCAGAATTTATCTGATATATTTGAAATAAAATATTACGTACAACGTAACATCACACCCGTAATCCGCGTTGAGGTAGACCGAGAAGTGTATTACACTCCCACGTTTCACCAGACGTTTATGTCTGTTACGGAAATAAAATGGTTTAATAGCAAATCTCAAACTGCCGTTATTTGCGCAAGGTTTACGTAAGAAACGTTTACGTCACCCGCTATTATGTTGCGGAACAGAATGAAATGTTAAATTGACTCTCAATATTGTTGCCTTTATTCGTGCGATGGATTGCTAGTCATTCATACAAACGCAATACATGCCTTTGTTTGAGAACTCTGAGGACGAATGTAGAACGCCATCTGTTAGTTCTAGCTAGAACTATAGTGGATGGAGCGTGGAACGGTTCAACGCTTAGTCGGTGTTTGGACATTGCACAGTGCGGTTGTAGAAACCGTGGTGAAGAGTAGAAACGTAGCTATAAAAATGATAATTAATGTCTTCGCTTAATGTAATTTTAATAGTTAATAATGTCTTATTTTTTGTGTGTTCACATTATTTTTTAGATGTCACCACTCCCATACATTAATATAGTCCACCATGTGATATAGAGTCCATATTTCTTTTGCACGCCTATGCACACATTGACACTTGAAAATATTATAGTTCTATTGCGAAATTGCTATGTATTTTTTTTAATAATAATAATAATAATATCTTGGGACATATCCGCAGCATGAAGCGAGCGTGTATTATGATAACCAGACGGCTGATAAACTCCATATATAAACAAATATATATACATAAATATATGTATAATGGATACGTACGTATAGGAAAACACACTATAGTCGTAATAACATAATAACTTAATAGGCACTTAATAAGTTTTGATGTAAAAGGGAATTTAATTTACACACACTACGATATGTATAACGTAATATGAACTGACACATTTATAACATTTTTCAATCTCAAAAATAACTGATCTCTCTGAAGCTATGTATGCCCCCAGATTTTTTGATGGTAACTAACATCAACTGTAGATGAAATACAACATATGTGTAGCAACACGCCCGTTTTCGCCCGAAAGTGTAAGCAGAGCAGTGTAGTATTTCCACTTTTCATTAATTATATTATACGTCCCATGGAATAGCAGTTGAACTTATTGTCATGAGCTTGAATGATAGATTACAACGCGCAGAATATCGAATGTATCCGAAGGATATTTGAGCGATGTAATCTTACTATACATATACGCGATGGTTACCAACCGAGTCGACTTCATAGTTTGTCACAACCTTGGCAGACTTGGGTAGGTAATCGGTAGAGCTTCTTAGAAATGGTCTTGACAATTTATGTATGAAAATATATATTGTTTTTTTATTCCTTGCACAGTTGTAAATGATTCGTACACAGTAACCAGTTTTCATATTATGTATTCCAATAGATCTGCCAGTAATTACTCGTACGACATTAAATTATAATATTAAATTAAATATAATTATCAATGAAATATCTTATCACACTTTATAACTACCAAGGTGTGTTCTCTTAGTTGAGTAAAAACAGGTGTCTCACATGTGTGTGTTAATACATATCGTCACATCTGATTTTCTTATCACGTTTAAGGATTTACACTGGCTCCGTTCCGGGCAAAATTGTTTCTGCTTTTATATTTTCATTAAAATTGTCATAAACAACTGATGAAAGAATGTCGAAGCAGATACACAATGCGAATGTTGATGGACGCAGGTGCCGTGGATGCCAGATACTGGCTGATGGGGGAATCAGAAGTCTCAGAATAACAAAATTAGCCCATAAACGTATATTTTGGTACATATTCTAAGTTGAGGTTATTGCGTAGAGCGAAAGTCAAACCTTTTCGTTTATCGAGATACAATACTTACTCTTAATGAATTATTAAATTATAGAAATCATCTCCGTCTCTTCTTTTCGAAATAAGTGCGGTGGATGATAACGTAACGTCACGCCTGTATTTCGCCGAAGGGATGGCAACCAAATATAGTACTCCGACTTTCCACCTGATATGTTAAACGTCCTATGTAACGAGGCGTGAGCTTATTGCCATACATTACTGTTGACCGAGAGACAAACGATAAGAAAAATCTCTCGGCGCCCTTCTTAATCGTTACATTAGGTACACACGTTACGAGTGTTCCGCAACGGGGGAATGAGCAATCAATGTCAGGGATCTATCAATACAAAGCACTTCTAACACTTGTAAATTTCTTATTGCATAAAATCACTTTTGATATACTCTTGCTCATGGTATTTTTTTCCTGCTGACAATAATGGCAATTAACTTTGCCCTGCGTCATTGCCACCGCCAAGCGGCGCGGCGTGTCGCCGGTGTCGAGTCGGTTTTAATTATATTAATAGAGATATGTAATTGAGCTGCACTCACTAGGTGTAGTCACCTGACATACGTCGTTTAATAACAGGGATTCGTACTTAACGTAACAGGGATTCGTAACGTAACATCACGCCTGTAATCACCGAAGAGGTAGACAGAGGAATGCAGTACCTACACTCGTAGAGACATGTTATGTCCATTAATTTGATCGTCCGGTCGGACCGTTAGTTTCCGAACAACTTAAATATATTTCAGAGACCAAGAGAGACTAAGACTGCTGGTAGAAGTACGCGATGTGTTTTATATTGAAAATCAGTATTTATAGTGAAAATCAGTGTTGTATACTGACAATAAAACTTCTTGACTTGCTTATATTCCTTTGCCATGTCACGTATTATTCTTTTGGAATGAATGTTGATAACATATATGTGAAACCGTAATTGCGCAAGGTACTGAAATAGTTCAGTTACGTTTACAATAGACGTTTTAAAGGGTTTCAATCTATCATAAAATCAGCCTATACAGGAATTGCACCATCGATTGGACAAATAGCTCTGGAGGGCCTCGTCAGATAGAGAATTTGAAGTGGGGAGTGGGCGTGGATGATGAAATATATAAAAATGTAATAAATTATCTATTCCTCGTGCATTGTCCGCGTTATCCTTATCGGTGGACAGATAATTGGGGTTTTAGGGCATGACGAGAAACTGTGGTATAGATTTTTTTAGCTCTGACGTAATGCGGTGACAGGCGTCGACGATTAAATGTCTCTAATACCTACTGCTTCTAGTCTTTATCAGCTGCGAGGGGGTCTCGGTCGTTTGCTTCGCTATGCTTCACCATTGCGACGCGATTGGTCAGACTTTACATCTAAAGGTTTTCAGTCGACCTCCGATATGGCTCACCGGAGGCCATTGTGTCCAACATGACCATTCTCTAAATGCGCCCCCTTCCAAGAAGAGAATTTGCTTATGTAGATTTTAGATTTTTTAATTGCAAACCTCGAGTAAGTCAAATGACGGCATATAGCTTAATCAGGTTTATCGTACTCCGTAGAACATGGGTGGGTCCGCTGGACCCGTGGAGCGGGCGGCGATACGGTCACTGACCGATCATGCTCTAGGTCATCGATTTCCAACTTGGTGTTCGTGACTCCTCGCGGGTCACGATCGCCACGGGTTTTTTTGTACAAGCGAAATGAAGGCTATTAATGTTATTGAAATGTCGGCCACAGGGAAGGGGTTGTTTGTTAGATTGTGTTAAACGTACGTGTCCTATTTTTACTTACCTATAATTCTTACATTAACTATGTAGTTATAATCAGACTCAGACTAGACTAACTCAGATATCACAAGACTTTCACGGTTTTTTTTCCCTTTTTATCGTTCTACTGTTGAAACACGGGTCTCCTCTCATAAAGAGAGGGTTAAGACCATAATCTACACTTTTTACGTTATAAATATTTAATAGAGTCGAGATTACGGTCCTTTGTGTCGAGTCAACACAGTTTAGGCACGTCAACACCCTATACAATGTGATTCTCACGCGCGACAATATGTACAAAAAGCGTATTCGACATGAGAATGAATAAAAAAAATAGTCTATTATTTACGAACACAATGGTACATTATCATGTCCGTGTGATACACAAAATAATGTCCATTGCATTATCGGTAGTAAAGCTCTTGTAATGCATACTTTACTAATTGGCCTGTTTGTTTGTGTATTAGCTCACGTAACTGCCTAGGTTCGATTCTACCTGGGCTTAGACTGGGTTCGTTTAGATTTGCAACCACCATTATCCTTTTCAAATTCAAATTCAAATTGTTTTATTCATTATGAGGTATATACATACACTCAATGAAGGTCATGTTTTTGTCATTGTACTTCGGCTTTGTGCGCCTCTCAGGCTATAGTAGATTTATGACTAACAATAAGGAATTTTATTTCATTTTTCAATCTATGGATTTTATTGAGTTATGGATATGGGTATGCTTGTATAGAGAGCGAATGAACAGACAATCTGATGTTGGTCGATATGTATACATATGTATACTGCTATCGTCTAGTAACATGTTGAAACAGCTCGTGTATCAGTGTTTATCAAACATAACATGCGGACTGATTCGGGACCATGGAAGGTAGCTTGGAAGTATTAGAAGCAGAAACGTTTACTGACACTGGATATTCCCATCGATAAACTGCACGCTCCGTAGGTACTTGTTTAAAGGGTGTACAGCAAAAAAAAGAAAGCATTACAGTCGTTCGCGCATAGACACATAGCAACTGGTGTCTTGACCTTAGGTGGGCAATAAAATGTCGCATCGACGCCTCCGCATACCAACGTCGCCTAAGTACTCTTAGTCTTCTCCTCAGCTTATTTTATTTGTACATTTAATTTTTCTCTACTGCCTCGTTGGTATCGTGAATTGAAGCGCAAACGCTGAGCGAGAGATATCCTGTGTTCAATGCCCGGGTCCGTTATTATTGGATTTTACTAATTGATATTCCCAATAGTCCTTCGGGGTCTAGATTTGTGGCCGGTGTATTTCAATACACCCAATCCATATTTCAGGAGACATATGACGTAACAGGCTAAATGTGGGTGTACGACACTCTGCCTACACCTTCAAGACAATGTAGATGTGGTATTATTTAATTGTTGACCTTTAATTTCTTCACAGATAATAGACGTATACGATAACACATACGGCGGCAAGAGGTGTCTCCTCGTCGTGATGGAGTGCATGGACGGCGGGGAGCTGTTTCAGCGGATTCAGGATAACAGGGAGGGGGCGTTCACTGAGAGACAAGCGGCTGAGGTGGGTCTTATATTATCATAACTTACTTCGAACGTGGCTTACACTTGCTTTTGTTACTTTTAATATTATTACTATTCTTATACTTGTTACTTCTAATATTATTATTATTATTCTTATACTTGTTACTTCTAATATTATTATTATTATTATACTTGTTACTTCTAATATTATTATTATTCTTATACTTGTTACTTCTAATATTATTATTATTCTTATACTTGTTCCTTCTAATATTATTATTATTCTTATACTTGTTACTTCTAATATTATTATTCTTTGTCTTCTCTTAATTTCTTCAATGGTATCTTTAATGTTTTTCTGCTTTTACCCAAGGTTGACTGGTAGAGAATGCCATTAGCATTAAGTCCGCATTTTATACTTTCTAGTTTCTAGTACTTTCTATATTTACACAATTTCTTTCTACAATTTTACACAATATGTGTAGGTACTTAATCTAAGTTCACCACTCAACATTCCATTCCAGATAATGCACTCCATATGCGTGGCGGTCCGACATCTGCACGATTCGAATATAGCACATCGCGACATCAAACCGGAGAATCTTCTGTACACCAGCATGGAGGCGAACGCTGTGCTGAAACTGACCGACTTCGGGTTCGCCAAAGAGACCCTCACGCCTGCCGACACATTGCAGACGCCATGTTACACGCCCTATTACGTTGCGCCTGAGGTAAGTTTTTTTAATTTTGTTTTTTTTTCTCGATGACTGTGGTAAATGTCCTAAACGGCCTGGTAACTGCTGCATGAGCTCAGTTAAATGCAATAATCGTGATTCATCTGCTCTTCGTATTTAAGAAGATCTCAAGTGTTCGACGTAGTTTTGTCATTTTCTGAATATCTCAGATGAGATGGTGGGTCCCCTTAGGATAATTTATTACCAGCTGTGCTCGTTTACCCCTTTGTTAGCTTATTAAAATACTGATGCAATTTTCACGTATTTTTATTTTCATTTTCAGGTTTTGGGTCCAGAGAAATATGACAAGTCGTGTGACATATGGTCTTTGGGCGTCGTAATGTACATCTTGCTTTGCGGGTTCCCGCCGTTCTACTCCAACCACGGCCTCGCTATATCCCCTGGAATGAAAAAGGTTAGTTGGTATCGAAACGGCCGACAATTTTATCCAATAATCATCTCCATGTCAGTCTGCTGACCGCAGGTTTATCGTTACTGATACTTTATACCTTTTGTTTGACAGCGGATAAGGCTAGGTCAATATGACTTCCCCGATCCCGAATGGTCTAACGTGTCCGCCGACGCCAAGAATCTCATCAAGGGGATGCTGTCCGTTGATCCAGCAAAGCGGTTGACTATACATCAAGTATGTATGTCTTATGTGTAAAAAAATATAAACATCTCATAGCTAAACATAGTCATATATTATCTATCTATTTATTTTTGTTGTAAACAAAAAGTGTTTCCTCTGTTCTGCCCCAGGGTATGTCTTCATAAATCTTTTATCATACCACTGTTGGTAACCGGTTTCACTTCATAATAAATGAAGTCTATAACTTTAGCCGATTGCAAATTGACAGACAACACAGACTTTAAGGTCCCCTATAATAGAGGCATGTACTATGATGATCACTAACCCTTCCAATGTCTGCAGGTGATGGCCAGCCCGTGGGTGCGCGTGTACACGCAGGTGCCACAGACGCCGCTGTATACGCACACGCTGCTGCGCGACGCGGGCGAGGCGTGGGCGGACGTGCAGGACGAGATGACCAGGTCGCTGGCCACCATGCGCGTGGACTACGACCAGGTAGTGTTGTTTGTTCCTGTTCATTGTTAACTATGAATTCATTGTGAGTCAATGTGTGTGCGTGTGTGTGCGCGCGTGCTTGCGTGCGTTTGTGCCTGCGTGTGTGTGCGTGCGTGCGTGCGTGCGTGCGTGCGTCTAGGGGGGAATGGAAGGTGTGGCAGTAACACTGGCGTGACATAATAATAATAATAAGAGCTTTCAAAACAGTTGTCTATAAAAATATCCTTTCATACATTTCCAGGTGCAAATAAAAGCTCTCGAACAAAGCAACAACTCGTTACTGAACAAGCGGAGGAACAAAGTGGGTGCTTAACTTGCGACTACGGTACTTATGATTATATTCTTATGACTCCCAAGTGGAGAAATATATTGATGCAATTTATGTCACATACATATAAGACGGGTCAGGCCGTTGACCGAGAAAATGGGGCATTTCTACCTGACCATCTCCTTCAGTATCATGTGAACTATATAATAATCATATCTCACCCTACTAGTTCCCATTTATCCGCCCTACTTTTCCACCCCATTTGAGATTTTCTATGGGCAGCATTGGTTTAGTAACACATTTACTAGCATATATCACTTGCTGTATAACAAAGAATTCAGATACAGAAAGTACCAATCTAGCCTATGTTTCTAAACTGGTTAGAGTAATAATGTATTTAGTGTCTTTCTTGCCACACGAAATGAAACTTAGAAATAGGGTAAAAGGATGTCTTCACTTCACTCAACACAAGATGATATACCTCATGTAAGTCATGAATCTATTCAATGCTATTCGTCAGTCACCCCTTCTCTGTGTCAGCTTTAGTAGCAAAAATGAATTATGAGCACCCATCACTAACATCCCACCCCCTTTCCCAATTTATAATTATACATTCAACATACAAACAGTACACCATTGTATACAAACAGAATACCACCTGTACCTTTATGGGCAGAAATGTGGGAGTCATTTCGATAATATATGGTTTACACGTTATTAATAGGTATTTGCTATCGGCCAAAGGTACGATTTACTAATGTATAATTTTTTTCTTTTGCACAAAGATGTTATTATTATTACTGACTTTTTGGTCAATAATTCATTCATTAAATGCAAAAATAATATATTTATATAGCAAAGATATATTTATACTTTGTGTGGCATACCAAAGCCATCCCCACTTGTCCCCTCCAACCCCCCACCATCCGCCTATATAACGCTGCATCACATTTCTTTCTCCCAAACCCTATATGTTATAAAATATAAAGGTTGTTACTTATAATTACAATATAGTTAAGTTTCAACAGAGAGAGCTGATTTTTTTTCTATCTGTAATGTATTTTACGTTTATGATTAGTTTAATATGTTTCACGAGTATGTACCTAACATGTTTCTTATTGATAAATATCCTATTATTCTTATTATGTATAAAGTGAAATATCAATATTACTCGCACACTTATATTGATACGGAGATAATTCGAATAAAGATTATTGCTAACTTACTAATATAATATACTTATTTTTGATAGATTTGTATAACATTATTTTATAAACCGCTCAACAGATGGCGCTAAATGCATTTTATACGAGTATCCTATATTTCCCCCCTCCCCCATCATAAAACGTGACTTTTTATTCGCATTGGCATCATTAGTTTTCTCATAGGTGTGTGATGTACATATTGATGTGATAATTGAATATTTTAGAAGTACAATAATTTTATTACTTGCATTATGATGTAAAACAAACGAAGAATATTGTCTGTTTTGAAAGAAATCCGAAATGTAAACGTAATGTACACAAAAATAATTATATAAAGGGCCATTATAAAGTATTTTGCTAACTGATTAGATAAATTCAAGTAAATAACAAGTTAAAAAAAATTAAAATCAAATAGATTTGATGAATTTATAACATCCACAGCCTAATATTACTCCATCTTCCAGTTATAAGGAGAAAACAATTTGGTGAACTAGAGGAAACTAATTTCACATCTTTGCAGATCGACAGTGTTTCATAAATGGCCCCCATGTATCGCATTAAGGAACTAGAACTTATACACTAAAACTATTATACAGTTTACAAAATAGTTTTTTTTTAAATACATCCTAAGTTATAACAACAGCATGTGCTACTGCATTTATTATAACGCTAGTTTTATTAATATACAAAATGTAATACTATATATAATTGTATATAGCTAATTATTATTGGGCAATGTTCACACCAGCTTAGTTTAGTACTAGTCGCTTGAGTGTCAGTGACTAAGTGTATGGTGCAAGTGACATTGCAAGTAACTAGAAGCTATTTCTTTATAGATACTGTTAAGGTGATTAACCACTGCCCGTTGTACTAAGCGCCTATTTATACGTATCCAGCGACAGTAAGTGTTGAGTGACTGTGGTCCCTAAGTAATAGCCACAGTGAAAGTTTGGCCACTATCGTTTCATGTCAAATGTGTAGAAATTCAATCTGCCATTCTATTAACAGTTACTTCTCACTTGTCACTAAACCATTTAGTACTGAGCGATTAGCATGAATAAGACTAGTACTGAATACTAATACTAGTACTAAACTCGTGTTAACGGAATATTGTGTGGCCATGATTGACTAATCACTTGTACGATTTAGGTTCGATTATATACTTACCGGTATCGTTCCTATAATGGTCAGTATACAGTTTTTTTGTGTTATTAAAGATAATATTAAGTTCAAATAACACTATGTGCAGGTATATAGTATTTTTTATGTAGAAAAACTCAATCCACAATCAAATCGTATATATTGTTACCAGAATCGGTGCGGTAATTTTGTCAGTTTATATAAGTTCTGCATAATATTGTGTCTCACATAAAAAAATGATATAAGACAGTTTTGTAATGATGGAATATATATTCAAATATGTGATTATGTCTTACAATCAGTGTATTACTTCTATTGATTTAATATTTCATTGGAATATTCTCACAATCGTACTTCTTCATTTCTAAATATGTTCAGAACGAACCTTAAACATGGTTTTTATTGTTAACACAAGTTAACACACTTATTACAAACCCTGTTTACTATTCAGAATACTTTTTCAGTATATTTCATTAAAAAGATAGGTTGTTTCCATTAAAAAGATAAATGTCATTGTTACTAAGATTAAATCAATTTTGAATGATAAGTGACTGCCTCGTTTGTCGTGTTGATTGCAAGTGCGACTGCCGATCGGGAGGTGCTGGGTTCAAATCCCCGGTCGAACACTATTGGATTTTTCTAATATTTTTTTTTAATGGGAATGTACTACACT
>DWDV01000731.1:0-15328 GCA_018245615.1 Mimoniades ocyalus
TGGGCGGCAGTAGCCACTTACCATCAGGTGGACTGCATGCTCGTCTTCTACTTCCATATTATAAAAAAAAAAAAGAAGAAAAAAGAGCTAAACACAAATTTTAAAAAATACCAAAAATCAATACGGATTTTAATATAAAAATAGTCAATTAGACTAGAATTTCACCAGGTTACAAGCGAGATGTAGCCGAGGATTGTATCGTACCAGTACTTGCGTAACGCTCTTGTCTTTCATATACGTCTTGTTTTTCATATACATATCTTTTAAATATACCCGGAAATCACAAATTCGCGTCGTTGGTTATTATGGCAAATAAAAATTTGTATTGAAACGATTATGAGTGCATACAATGCAGACGCCTGTAATTTTTCACTATATAATATCATAAATATCGCCATGACGATTTTTTTATTATCTTTTATTTCTCATTAAGCGACCGTATAAGTTTTATTGGACTTGACAATAAAATATATCAGTCAAGCGCTTTGTTTGCCAGACGCGCAATACATAATTGTATTGCGTGTCTAACCCTGCTTAATTTTATCATTTAATATCATTAATCAATGCATTCGAAAGGCTTAACGCGCGTACAATGTACCTACGGAGTAGAGTCCGACAGGACTAGTAATCTTGACCAAAAATAGAAACGACTATATACTCGTACCAAACGCGATAAAAGTATTGCGATTTCCTGGCTTATCTGGCGAGACAGGTAAAAATAAAATTATGGCCCCTTACGTATAGCACGAGTGATTTATATAACTGATAGTAATATTATCATGGCTGTTTGATAGCTCTGACAAACAATTTTATCATAACGTAACATCACGCCTGTTATCCCCGAAAAGGTAGGCAGAGGAGTGAAGTACACTCCCAGGTTTCACCCGTTACGTTTACGTTCAACTATGGAATAGCTGGTAAACTCCTTGCCATACACTGAGCACATATACAGACTCCTAGCCACTACAAGATTATCTAAGAAACATTTAAATTGCTCGACCCGGAATTTAAACCCAGGAAGAACGGGGCAGTCAATTTTAACATAGTACAAAAAAATTATCATGTTCCGCTTACTACTTAAATCGAATTAAAAAAAACTTATTCAATTTATCAACTTGATTGACATATTACAACAGATTAATGCAGCTCTGTATGTCATGGATTACTATAAGCGACAGCATTGAATATGTTTGGAAATAATTTTGCCGCGAATAGTTATAATATTCAATCCATTCATAAATCGCGCTCTAACGAGTAAACGACAACATTCAAACGAACAACATTAGCAATCGGTAACTATAAACTGGTCTTGCCGTCGACTATCTGTAAACTAATAAACTGGCCAAGATCTCGGTAATATGCTGCATTTCTCACGAAAACTCGCTATAAAGCGCAGACACATGTGGCTTTTTCAATTCGGTCGATTAACAGGCGCGCCATAAAATTGTAATGGCGGCTGGAATGGCGGACTATTCACTATGAGCTGATACACGTAACTAAACATACGATGCGATAGTATTCTCATTCAGAACGCTGCACATAAACACGTCTGGCGGCGTAATTGAGCGATGACCGCTAAATCAACACAGAGTTAATTAAATAACCGGCGATTCGTCTGTTGATAAATGTAGCGCCAGAATTCGCGCCATTACTTGTGTGCTGTCAAAACAAACGTACAACTACAACCCGCGTCAACTTGATCGGATTGACATTGATGTGTCATAAACATTAAATATTTTTTTAAATAAAAGCATTAGGCGTTCACTACAAACATATTAACAATTCTATAAATAATTGGTACATCTTTTGCTCAATTAGTAAAACAGAATACCTAGTAAAGTTTCAATATTATTTATTAATTCTCCCTTTTTATCATACACTTTCATAATTGCTAATTTGTTTTCAAATATTTCCAGGTCGCAATTATTCTTCATCAACGTTGATATCGGATAATAGAGAAATCATAAATCCGAATGAATCGGAGAGAATATTTACGTGAATGCTGAATTACAGAAAATTATACACGTGGCTCGGTGCGCTCAGCGTGACGTCATCGGTCGGGCGTCTCCGACCAAATTGCTTCTTTTCAACGTCCCACACAAAAATTATATTAATATCAAAAAGAATTTGCACAAAAGCAGGCACGTGCCGGTACAAAAACAGTTGCAAAATTACTTGCAAGTAGGCCACAATATGTCAGCCCGAACGACCAGCTTAGTTTGATCCTTGGAAGCCCATTGACGCACGTCTCGGTGGCCATGAGGCTTTGGGTGCGGGGGGTAGAGGGAGGCCTACCTATTGCGGTCATCTTTACACATTCAGGAGATGAGCATAAAACACTGTTCTCTCATTGCGCACATTGTTCAGCGTCATTACATACTTTAAAAACCTGCGAAGAAAGTGCAGAGTTATTGTTTATATATATTTGAACACTTGTGAGTTGAAAAACGGTACTTTTAGTATCCAATAACATGAAAAATTAGGCCAAAGTTTAATCCAAATGGTCGTTCTACCTATCTAAATCTGGATAATAAAATTAGGGAGAACCTACCCACTCGGCCGTAGTTAATTCGATTAATTCTGTGCCAATAGGAACACAGATCGACGCTTGGTCATAGGACTCTAATCCGAAGGATTAAGAACTAAGTTGACACATATTATCCGGTGCTAATCCTCTTTTCTGGAATGACAACTGTGTACTTTGATGTAACGTGTGTCTTTTGTCTTCACAGATCAAAATCATACATCCGTTTAGCAAAATGTAATTAAAACAATTGTTTGCGACCAGTTCATTTATTTATAACTAGTAAAACAGAATCTTAATCAAACTGTTTGTTACTGAAATCTTTTAAATGAAATGGGCTCTACTGAACAGGGCAGCAATTGTAGAGTATCATTATTTTAATATTGTGGTGTCGTTGTTGTCAATATCCCATAAGATATGGTAGCACATCAAGAATAAACATGAGAGTATTGGGAAATTTCCATCATTCTTATTCCGAACCTTATATTTGACACAAAAAAAATGGAGTCTTCCCTTTATTATAACTCGATATAATTATATAATTGTAATTATTATACTCGAATCATAATTAGTATACAGTAGTAAAATACAATAAAAATATTAGTATTTGTTGAAACATACCAGTACTTGTCATACAATTTTGGTGATGCTTTTTATCACTTCTAACATAAAAGGACATTTTTTGATTGAAAATACTGCACTATTTTCAATCAAAAAAAGGAAAAAGGAAACTAATACTCCAGATAGCGGCCATTTCTTCAAGTTCTGTCTGCTAGACACTTTGGATATTTCAACATGAGAACGTTTAACGCTAAATTCTTACTGGTTTTAAATTCATTGGCTATTTTTCAATGCAACCATTTCTGTTCTCCATTCCTCTCCGAGGTACGGAGAGATTGGTAGCAAGGTGCCGCATCACCAATTTATTCATAAAATTTACCGCAGACTGCAGAAGTTTCTTTAGAGTGGGGTGATAACAATATCAAGAAACTTGCGATATCAGACGTGTTCTTGTTTAGCGTTTGCAACAGAGATGTAGATGCGTTGGTATTAAAAAGATTTTACGAAACCTATCTAGGTTGCTCACTCAACTTTAGAGGGTGCCTACAAGCTATCAATGTTAGGTGATAAATAACAAAATTAAAATAAAGCTTGTTTTCAATTCGAATACTTGATAAAAATGAATGAATACATCAATAACTTGTCTGTATGGAATCCAGTCATTATTTATTTTATTATAACTTGCAATATCAAAACTCAAATGTAAACACGAGACGCGGATGGCAACATTATGTAGGTATACAGTTTAGTGCTGATGTTACCAAAATATCCAACCTCAATAATGATTAGTGAATCATTGTTAGTGAAACAGTGAAAAAATCGATGTTTTTTTTCGATGTAATAAATCGGCAAGTGGCATCGATTTAGTATCGACGTTTGCAAAAATACATCGATGTTTTCCATACATCAATGTTTTACTGCATACCATTCACGTCGACGAAAAAAAAGTCAACCACTTGGATACCTTCTAAAAACAGGTATTACGAAGCGTGTCGACTTAGTAAATCAGACAAAAACTATTTAATAACCGTGGCCATCCATTATAAAACTTTTTAAGTACCTAAGTTTGCTTTCTCGATGCATCCTCGATGCAACATATCGATGTATACTCAATGTTGAAGAATTAACAATACATCGGTTTGATTCGATGCGTCGCTGCTGTACATCGAGTGTTCATAAAACATCGATGTATATTGTCCACCCCTAGTCATCATGTCGTAGACGTTGTCTAGCAAGAGACGCGAGTTGAATTATCAATAAACTCGTTCGTGGCAACGTTTTTACTGCTCGAAAGATGTAATAGAACCGAAAAACATCCTAAGCACCTACTTATTATTCTGAAAACGAATGTCAAACAGATTACAAAACGTCACAGTTTGACAAATAGTTTTTTCCGCAGACAGATTCTGTTTTTGAAAACGAAAGATTTTTTTTTGTTCATACTCGTAGGTATGCTTTTACCCATTAATACGATAAATTTTTTAACTTTGCTAATTTTCTATGAAGAAAAGCACATAATTCTTAATTATTATGATCACTGGCAGAAATTCCACAGATAATCTAAACAGCTAATAATAAAAACACGTTCAGAATTAATTCAGTGATGGATGCGCGTGGCTAGCTATATATACGGTGAAACGCATAACATTTTTAACCTTAATTGGGTGCAGTACAGGGCAGGGTGAGGCCGTCTGGGGGTCGTCTGGGCCCCGCGACCTACATCGCCGGTCCACAGCGCCCCGCGCCCCCGCGCTCGGAACGCGTGTCTGCCTCGACCCCCGACCCTCAAACCCCGTGGCTGTATTATGTAATACGATTAACTGCCGCGTTACAATATTTTATAACCGTGTAAACAACATTGATTAAGATAATAACAATGGTGCCTAATAGATAATACATCGATGACATTTAATAACAAAGAACAGTTGACGATGCGTCTTAATTCGAATAAGGATGGAAATTTTATCAAAAAGTAACTTAAATATTCGTGAATAGGTTTTGTTTTGTTATATTACACGAACGTAAAATAATGGCTAAAAGCGGTAGTGAAAATGCAATGCAATTCTAAATTATTTTTGTACAGACAAATTTGTCTTGCACTCTTTGAAATGCTCTTGTTGTTGAAAGGCACCTCAATGGAAGTAAACTCTCTGATTATAGATTATACAACTGCATGACATACATTTGATACAAAATGAACAATATTAATTAATTGTTGTTAATTAAACATTGACACGGGGTCTGCTGTATACATAATATGATAACCTTTGACATTAAGGAATACTGTGTAAAACTAATACATTTATATCTTACACGTGACACATATTACTATTCGATATTTATATAGATTGGGAATTATTAATACCTGTTTATTCGTCATAATATTGCTTTGTTCGTGAATGACGTCATATTGTTAGTTGACAATACTAAAGGCATTAGGTGCGTAGGTATACGTCGAAGTAATTACGGATGATTCATATATCTTTTTCTCAATTCCAGGTGGTCGATGCTGTCGTGTGCAAGCCGGAGCTACCGGAGTCGCCGCCGAAGAAGGTGCGCAACGAGGAATACGGCTACGCTGTATACATCGACCCCTACGTGTACCAGCCCTACAGGACGACGCCTACCTTCAGGCCCTGGGGCAAACGGGAGCCGGTGCTGCAGCACCCGGAAAGGGTGGTGCGGGTGGCGGACTGCACGAGGTTCGAAAGCGACTTCCAACCGAACGTCGCCCTCAAGCCCCTCACGCCGCCCGTGGACGATGTGACGTCGTCGACGTCACCGCCCCCGCACGGCGACCCGGAGCTAGCGGCGCGGCTGCTGGACGCCGAGGCGAGACTCGCGGAACGCTCCCGGCTGTTAGATGAACGAGAAGCGGAGCTCGCTCGACGGGAAGCCAGGCTCGAGCAGAGGGAGCGCGAGATGGAGCGGCGGGAGCGCGCTGCGAAGAAGGAGCTGGAGGACCGGCCGGTGGCGGAGTCGCCGCCGTGCGAAGACAAGTCCGCGCCGCCTTGTTGACCGCGCGCGGCGCTCCCGCGGAACTACAGTTGTTAGCGATGAACGCTCAGTGGCAGTGTCCCCAGAGTACAAAGCGTCCGGTGCTGGAAGTGTGTTCGCTGTGACTATACGACAACACGACGCCTAAAGTTTCCCTTTCACACTAGCGCGCGCTGCCCGCGTGCGGCGGTGTTCTGTTGTGATTCTTATTATTTATATACTTAAATTAATAAGTCTGTAGTGAGCCAGGCATGAAATGTAACTGTAAGGACGGCCGATACCATAAATAATTCGCTGTAAGGCTAGGGCTAGACCATAACACTGGCAGTGTACAATGATACAAATGAAAAAAGGTGTACATAAAACAATCATATCAAGTACAGTTTTGTGAAACTATAACATAGTTGTTTTCTAAATGTTTTACAGATTTTTTCTTTTCTCTCGTTAGAGTCTTCGATGTGTGCCATTCTGAAGGTACTGCCGTTACCTCTCCGTGTAACCTCAATCTGTGCTTTTCAATAATTAATAGAATACTCACGTGTTATATATAGATGTAAACTACAACCATAAGCATAATTTATACAGGGTTATTTTTAAGAGTACATAAATCTCGTACGGGCTTACAACTGTTTCTATATCGCTTATTTTTTCTTTTGCACAATCTGTTTTATCGAACGGTGTACGGTAAACATAATATTAAATACGACACATATTAGAATACCCAGTAGTCTTTATATAACTTTATTTTGTCTCTTCCGTTTTCATATTAAATAACTCTGTATAAAACCTCAGCCATACCAAATAATATTAAACCAACCAATACGACATAATATACGTTATAAATAGACTCAATATCCCATAGGTCTTTGTTACGAATAATGAAAAAAAAATCAAAATATAAATCATCATAAGTTTAAACGTAACGGTGCCCACCGTGCGTCACTTTTGAACTTGGTAAAGTGAATTTAAAAAAAAAATTGTCTATGAGTTGTTATTGTCTATGAATAGACAGTTCGGAGCATTTTTGTATTATTAGCGTATCTCGCAATAGAAAGCGCAATTTGTTGTCTACATGTTTTACTAGAAAATAATTGTTTTTCGACCTGAATTTATTTTAATAGTTTCGAATCGGATATCAGCCAATGAATTTAAATATAAACATTAGTAATATTATTGTTATGATAACTACTATATTTTGGCCTAATAAGAAATAATGAATACGTCTTCTAGTGACAATTATTATTAAAGCTGGCTTTCATGGTAAACAATTAATGTAATTCTAATACTACCTATCTTACTATTAAATAACAGCAATGACTAGGCTGACAAAATTAAAATAAGGGTTCTAGCCCACATTCTACCTCATTGTATATAAAATATTTGGCTAAATAAGTAAAAAAATGTTCTATAGATAAGTGAATGTTCGTTATAAAAGTACTTTCCGATTCATTTTGAGTCTGTACTTTGGAGCAATACTTTAAAAATAATAAAAACAAGTGACCATCACTGCCCGAATGTGAACTAGGTATTTGGTTTTATCTTTTAACTTTTTTAATAATATAAATTAATTGTATATCAATATTTTGGATATATTCAGTTGTATAAGCAATTTCACGTTAACATTGGGTAGCAGTAGTCATAGCCATTTTTTTATCATCACAATGTCGCAATGAAGGAATAATAGAATGCGTACGATAGGCGCAAACCCTAGCATTTTTACCTAACTTTGCATAATGTAGAAGGGAGACTGGACGCGTTTGCCAGTAACAGTGCATTTTAAATATTACTTTTTTTGTGTACGATTGAAACTTATTTAACGAACGTAACAAAAAAACGCATATTAAACATACAATTATATTTTATTTAATCAATGTATCCGAAGGTGCATCTTTTGCGTTTTCCCGACACAATTTTGTAGATATGATGTAGGTACTTCGCTTATTTTTTTTTATTGTTGCAGCGAACATCTTCATGTCATAGAGGTCGTGTGGAATTAAATTAATGATTACTTTAATTATTTTTGATACGTTTTCGATCACCCCAGTGATCAGGTCGCTTATAATTATTAATACAAAAGTTCAACGTTGCAATTTTATTGTTATCAAAACAGAGATGTAAATCGGTGTTGAATCGAAGATGATAATTGGACTTGCCCCGGTAACACTCTGGGTAGATTAATGCGTATTACGTGAAATGAAATTTCACTTTTGGATGTGACTGTTAAATTTTGGCGAAGCTCAAACTTGTATAGACATTAATGTCTTCTCATTCAATGTTGTATTCCTTTTAAAGAGTGCTATGTTACGATGTAGTTAGTCGTTGTAAGCTATTTCGTATAGGCCGTATCTCTAGTCAGAGACATTTCAAGAATAATAAAACTACCATTTACTTTTTAATATATTATTCGATTAGTAGCACCTACCACGGATGATATATAAGAGTAACTTATTTTAAACGATAGATTAGTGTTATTATTGAACGGATTGTACGTCAGTGAAACAAAAATGGCGCGTGCCTAATGAATTAATTTTCTTTTTACAAGTGACAGATGAAGTATGATCGTTAATAAAACGTTCCGTTACGTTCTTTTTTGGAAGTTTCGTTTGTCTAGCCGAACGTAACGTACAAACTGCCCTAATTCCATACATTGTTATACAATTTTGATAAAAGGATATAGTTTTACTTAGTAATACTTAGTTGTATTTCATTGTAATGGACGAATTGGCGTCTACAAACGCTTTCAGTGGGAAAGTTGTAGGTATTCAATATATGTTTAACCACAAAATATGTGATTTAAAATAAAAAACCATTTCACTTTTTCATCTTAAATTTTTTCATACATATTCGACTATTTTAATGCTTTTAGTTATTTCATAAGAATTTACAACGGGCGGTGTTAATTCATTGGGCACTTCAACTGAAACGCATTATGATATATATAAATATTGTATTTATGATGTAAACACATTATATATGAGTGTGAAACTTTTCTGTCAGTACTGTTGTTATCGTGTATTTTGGTGCTATGATATTTTTGGCTTGGCTAAATTAGTGTTTAATTGTACATACATATTACGATATAATTTTATTATTTATTGGCAACTATTTTTGTTTTTAAAGTAAGATAAACTGTGGCTAAGCCAACTTGTGACTTAAAGACAATTATACAAATGCAGCTAAAACGCCAGAGACTTGTATTGTCGTGATAAGCCCCATACTCACTATCCGTGATCAACAGTACCACTATTGAATGGTCACGCTGAGGTCAGTAGCAACTTTGTTGACCGACTTCGTAGTTGTTAAAATGGGTAGGTAACTTAGCAATGACAGTGGAACAAAATTTTTTTATCGATATTTTCTTATAATATAAAAAACAACAAACTTCTATCACATTGTAAGCTACACATACTTATGGCATAATTCTGGCCATAATATGTATAAAGGGTACATATATTGCTAGAAGTGCCGGAACGCCATGAGTGCCAATAGGGACTGTTGCAATTAAAAATTATACTATTTCTATGTACGGGAATAATAAAGTATATTAAGATTATACGAAGTCAGTACTTTGATATGAACGGTTACAATCAAGCTACAATGTTAGTTGGTACCAATGTTTCTAAAATTTTAGCGTTAAAAATGTGTGATTTTAATAGGTTATACATATTTTTTTTTATTCAAAATTCAATATCACTGATACTGGTGTGTTATTATATAAAAAATTAAAAAATGTTAAATTAATTAACGCTTTAATTAAAACGTAGGTTGTAACACTGAATCGTATCGATAGAAAAGTTTCAATAAATTCCTCTCACTGTCTCTATAAAGGTAATGGTGCTAAATATAGAGCCATGTATTTTAAAAAGTTGCTTTGATAAAAAAGGCGGCAAAGTAGCTAACCTACAAATGTTTATGATTTTCATATTTTGCTTTATAAATTTTTTCTTGTAATAAGCAATCTTGCTTCACTTTGAAAATATATAATAATTTAATGTTTAACTGCTTTGATATTATAAAATAGTTTCATGTTTTGGTTATTTTTATACAATAATAATTTAAATATCGCGCATTGAATACCATAGACAAGGAATTAAAAATTGTATGGCAATGATTAAAGAATCTTTATAAAATCAGAAGTAGGTATTTGATGTTTATTATTTCAATTGATAGAAAACATCAAGTACCTATGTACTCATTTCTTTGAATTACATTATCGTATCTTGTTCAACTGTCAGACAAGCCGATATATTCTTATAATACGTGTACCAAACTTGTAGATGTGTAGATATTATGTTTTATTAATTTTAAATGAGGACAGTGAGAGATAATTGTAATGTAAATATTATTGACGCAGTACGATATTATGAGCGAATGCCAGGCTGTCGTTAAACCCTTAATACTAGAATACGCAAATACAAATGTCTCGAATTTTTCAATTAATTGAATAACACAATATTTATGTAGTCGATTGACCTTGAATTTTGTTACTACCTCATATATCGTAATTGTTGAATTTTCACACGTGTATTTCAGAAGAGTCAGAACTTTTCTTGTCTCAGACTAAAATCGGAAAGCCTTGGAAAATACACGGAAATAACGTTATTACAATAAATATGTTAATAAACAACAAAGAAACCGTTATGTAAATATTGATGATAAAAGTTGTAAGGCTCTCAGAGGGCTCCGTTTATGTAAAAAACAAATGAGAAATTTTGAGACATGGGTAGCAAGCGGATCGTGATTTGCCAGGGTATGACATACTCCTGTGATCTCAGTGTATGATTGTTATAATAAACTGTACATTATTGGAGGAATTTCTTACGTAGCAGTCGCAAAATGTGAACTTTGTAACCTTCAGTACATCCGAATATTTGATCTACTCGTATGATGGCAATTGAATTTTCGTCATTGTATATTAAAAATAATTTGTTCTTCATTAAATACGTAACGTAATTGTCACAAAAATATGTACTTACTGCCGCGAGGAACGAATATAAAGATGGAAAATTAGTTTTAGCGAATAACATTATAACTTTAAATGATATCGATGACGAGGGAAGGATATTTGTAATCTTTTTTCTGGTCACATTCACAATACAGTTGAAATATTAAAAAGAAAATTCTTACTTTAAAGCTGTGCAGGTACTAAGCAAAATCTTGACATAATGAACTTTAGAAATAGATCAGTCTAACATTAAATTATTGAAATGAATGCAGTCTTGATTTGTGCCAATAACATTGAAGTGCCGTATGATCTTATGGATGGCAGTAGGTATTGTAAGTAAGCAGCGTCTGATAGAGGGCGCCACTGTATGGTACCATACCAAATCGATATGAATAGATACTTACCATTGTTTTTAAACGATATTTATCCGTTTATGTTCTATACGCTACGTATGCAGTTGTTTAGGTTATTTCTTTTTTGTGTCAGAATTAAACATTGTAAATATTACTGAGAATTCGAGTGGATTTTGCATCATTCGTGTGGATCTGAAATATATACGTTTTTGGTTATTGTACGTATGCAATTAATTATATCGTAAATAATAAGACAGGACAATTAACCGTTAATGTATTATTAATATAATTCATGTTTAATCCAATTTAAGGTAATAAAGTCTAAATTCGTTTTAAATATTCTTGCCATTTAGGAATCGTTCTGCAAGACTGATAAAAAGTAATTATTTACGAGTGTAGTATCAAACATATACTCGATATTTTGAATGTAAAAATATAAATCGTGTTCTTGCCATTTTATCGCAAAAATTTTAATATGGTATTCACAAGGTTTTCTTTTCTAAATTTATTTTTAAACGTCAGACAGTGACACAATGTTGTCTCCGTTTGCGTAAAAAATATTAAATTAAAAATCGTTAAATAGAGTGTATAAATCGGTTTTTTGTTTTATTATAATTATTGTAGAGCGTATTAAAAAAAATCACACGAATGATGCACACAAGTCCAGCATCGTGCGCTGACATAATAATATTCTGTTACGTTAATTTTGTACATAATGTGTTGAATGTCATGATTTGTTAATAATACAGCTAAAAACATTTACACAGTTGTATATTTATTATTTTATTTGCGACTGTATGATGTACGAACGCCCGAGGGAAACGACTGGATTATGAATTGTGTGTTCATATCAGATATTAATATTAAACTTTTTTTTTCTCTATGCCAACGAAACGTTGACATTTTTTCTATTGGATTTCACTTGAACACTTGCGATGCCAGCACCAACAGTTTGTATATTATAATGTACCTGATAGATAAGTGGGTTAAGATGTGAATTTGCTATGGACATAACGAAAATTTAATCTGTTATGCACACACATGTTCATGAATCGGTATCATATTGTGTTTTACTTGCAATGAAAGCTTGTCAAGTACCTCGTGGAGCAATAAAACGAAATAATTTCCATTATACGTGTTTTATTCATCATATACCTCTATAGTTCATAGACACAAAGGAAAGATGGTTGCGAATTGTGATGGAAAATATCTAGAGGAAACCACTGCCATGTGTATGAAAGTTGCCAACACACTTTAAAAAAAAAAACTTGTATAAATGAGTCTACGGAGATGCTAACAAAAAGTGAATCATATATTTTTTTAACCACTACTTGGGTCAGAGGGCGAACCGAGAGAACTTTCGAAGAATGCAGAATGAGTGCCCTTTAAATTTTTTCTTATTACAATTTATCATTTTAAAAAATGTTTATGTTTTTAATCAATAAAAATAAAATAAACTGCCTTCACTATGTCCTCACATGTCCTCATTGTTAGACAATATAATTATAATACGCTTTTTTAATATATTGACTATATTAAATAAGCGTATTATACGCTTAACTTTAACAATAAGACAAAAATCGCGTTCAAAGGTACTTCAAAGTAAGCAACTATAAATTGTGAGATCAAGGCAGTTCTTTTATTCTTTTAATAATTATCTTATTTTTAACAAATCGAATTCAAAACATATATCTCATTACCGAACCTTTAATATTTATAAGGGTTTATTGCAAGATTCAAGAGCAATTTGAAATTTTTATCTACGCCCTCTAGGCAATACACGAAAGAATGCGGTATTAATTTTAGGTGCGAGTGTACAAAACTCATTTTAGTTACGATATCGTACGCTAGAGTACTCTATAGAGAATTTCTTTAGTAATATTCGACGTAACACGGAACATCACGCTTGTAATTCCCGAAGAGGTAGGCAGAGAAGTGTATTGCACTCCCGCGTTTCACCAGTTAAGCTTACGTGCCCCTACCGATGGAATAGGTGGTGAGCCTATTGTCATACACCGGGCACTTATCCAGACTCCGAGCCACTACTAGAAAATCTAAGTTAGAAAAATCCAATGGTGCCCGACCGCACGTGCAACGGACACAACCCATGAGGCAGTCAACAATATGCAATAAAAATGAGAATTATCCATATTGACACATATTATAAATTTAATACACGGAGGGAAGTAAACACGAACTTAACTTAATTGTTATAAAATAACTTAATTGTGTTTGTTTCTTTTTCACATTCGATCCGTGAAAGTGATTTCGATAACTTGTTACATAGAGAATGTTTGACATCTGAAGAAAAACTGAGTCTGTCATAACACAACGCATATATAACAACGTTTTTTCCTTCAGATATGTTCCTAGCTACTTTTTGTAACAAGGAGAGGCGGTTGTACTTATTATTAAACGACTGTTTATAATTTCATTTTGCCGCTATTAAATTGCAAAAGTGTTTGCATTAACGAATCGTGAATTTTTTATCTACGTCCAGCGAAGCGGCAACAGAATAATAATTTATAGGGAACAAAAATTAAATAAATTATTTTGTAATTATAATAATACCAGTACTGCCTTGCTTAGGGGTTATTCAAACAATTAACGGTTCACAATACGTGCTTCCGACAGCTATTCGTAAGGTAAACCCAAGTGTGTGATTAAGTGACGCCTGTATTTCGCGAAGGGACGGGTAGAGGAGTACAGTGCTCCAAGTTACGCCTATTATAAGACCCATGAAATAAGATCTGAGCCTCTTGCCATACACCGGACACAAAGCCAGACTAAGAACTGCAGAACTAAGAAGACTGCAGGTTTTGCTGTAAACCGGACACTTACAACCGGAAAAAATGGCACCATTTTCAATATTAGCTTAAAATAGTTCAATAAATAGTATATTAAAATGGCAGACGCCGTAAAATACTTTAAAAATCTTTGTTTTTTCGAATTTTGAAAAGTGGCTGCCGTGATGTTGCACCTTTAAAATCGGCAGCCATAGTTATTTCTCAGTTATTCTAGAGATATATTATAACATATTAAAACGGCAGATGCCGTAAAATACTTTAAAAATTTACTTAATTTTCATACCTGGCTCATCTGGGGGACCCCAAACCTACCGCGGCCGGGCTTAGGTAGTAGGTACATATTGCTTATTTACTGGGTATAGCAGTCTCACTGGACGAAATTTCAGGTACCGGAAAATACGTGCTGTCAGATTTAAGCTGACTCTTAGACTACAAGTAATGCATTGTTACAAACATTAGATTGCTATTCGTTGTGACCTTTGAACATTTACAATACGAAAAGAAAACGAAATTTGTATCGCAGTTTATGCCAGATCATTTTCAGTCACGTATAAGTATACCTACCTACTAGATTAATAATCACACCAAGTAAGAGAAACCCTGGACTTTGTGCAATGAATTTCGAATCCACACTCATTCTCCACACACGCACTCACACCAAAACAAACCAATCACAGTACACATAGACACGCTTATTGCCCATAAGGAGAGGCAAAAACAAACACATAAAACAATACTACGTTTTTCGCCAATAGCCTTGTATAATATCTACACGTTCACGAACACCGGACGAAAGCCCTTAAAATCAAACCTGCTAATGTGGGGCTGAAATCTATTGTGAATTTCTTATCAAAACCATTTGTTATGTACTTTAATGCATTTTATCTACAAATGTATTGGTGGTTTTGATAAGGAGTCCGACGTCCGTGTCAAAGTATATCTTGTAGAACAATTTCATGTTCATATTATTACACGTTATTCTATATTATGTAGCAATGTCACTTCCCTTATGGAGTACACAGTAAACAGCAAGTCGCAGGTATATCTATTTTTACAGACATGGCGTACATCTGCACATCGAAATCATTCTCACCAACTCTTCATACACACACTCCGTCTTAGGATTCTTCCAAGTTAGAAT
>DWDV01000732.1:0-15315 GCA_018245615.1 Mimoniades ocyalus
TATATATTCTATGAGAATACTACATTCCTCTGCCTACCTCTTCAGGGATTACAAGTATGAATATACGTTTACATTATAAGAAAAACAATTTCCTTTATGCACAATAATTATATTTTATTTCAAGAACTCTGAATAAACTAAATGTAAGGATACGTAACTTCCCTCCCTCGCTTCCTTGACTACAATTTAGAAAACTTTTATCATATTCGTTTTCGTTCGTAATATATCACGTACGAATAAAAGTTTTCTCGAGGATCTAATTATATTCGGAACTAATTAATAATAAAGTTTATAAGGTTAAAGACTTATTACTTGTACCAAGAATTGGTAATAGAAAAAAACTTATTAAGTAGATACATTTTTCAATTGTTGTTATTATTGTACTATCACTCCAGGTCCTTTGCAGTACAGGCAGAGAGCAACGACTGCTCAATATCTGTATTTTAAATTTTTATCCTTATCTTAATAGTTATATCACAAGGGGATGTTAAATTTATTAAGACGAACTATTTAAAGAAATTAGCAGTTTTATTGCGTAGCTAAAAAAAGAACAAAAAATTACTTATATCGATGTGGATATACATATATTAATTATCTATGTGTTAATAATGTAGTATGTTATAGCTTCAAGAAAAAAATAATGAACAAATGCTAGCATAAGTGCAGAATTTTCATTACCTTTATCCATTACATTAGTATTTATACCGAACATTAACTTAATATTTACATTCTTGACGGTCTGTGGTCGAACGGACGACGTTCGATTTCTCCACGTAGAAGAAATCCACTTATTGCACAATATTAGATTATACGGTCTAGTTGATATAACACAAGTACTAAATCATGAAATTATTCAGATTGTACCTTATGCTAACCGTGTTTTGAAGCCTTTGCGATCGATGAAACGTGTGTGGTTTGTATGAAGCCAAGTGATTATCACATACTATAAACGATAGTAATGTGTAATGGCTTGTTTTCGTTTACCACCGTCTGTGAGAAAGATGAATAAAAAAATACATTGTATTTAATATTATCGTTTCCTGATCAGTAATCAAAGTCACCAATGCTCATCGTAGCCGGTAGAGTTTACGTTTTGCGCAAAACGGTATTTTAGTGTGGAAATCCTCCACTTTCAAGTGCAATTCAGCGTAATTTTCGGTTCAATTTGCGATCCGATTTGGACGTACTGGAATTGCACGGTGATACCATTTCACTGCGCTGCGAACTGACGGCTAAAGCCTTTATCTCAGATGAAGCTTGATTGAGGCACAGCCGGACTATGCATTTCGAAAATATACGTACACATAATTGTGAGACACATACTGTATTTCAATCGTGACATTCATTTCAAAGCTCCACTTTACTCGCTAGAAGAATAATGTGAATTGCAACGCGCAATGTGCACGCGATTTTGCACGCGATTGCAAAATCTTAATAATATTACATGAAATAACTGTTTCAATGTATATACTCGTACCTAGTGATAACCACGAAATGATTTCATTGAATCAATTATTGAAACCAACGTTCAATATCATTGACACTTTATTATAAAAACCTGTTACGAACTAAAAGTGTAATTGTTGTGTAATCAAATCGTTCTTTTTTTAGGTATGCGAATACTAGTGATGCTCCTGCTGGATACATTACCGATGCTGGGGAATGTTTTGCTGTTATGTTTTTTCGTGTTCTTCATATTCGGTATTGTCGGAGTTCAACTGTGGGAAGGAATATTGAGACAACGTTGCGAACTGGTATTGCCTCCGAACGTTTTGCGACCCAAGTATGTATCAAGTTATATCATTAAAAGACATAAACATCACACAGTTGATCTATCTTGTTCTGCCAAGTGAGATTCATATAGTTTGAATTGATTAGAATAATCTGAATGTGACAAACATGAACATGGAGTTAAGTTAAATGATGTGAAGTATAAAAGAGAATTCATTTTGTACCATTTGTTGAAAAGCGCTCGTCTTAGCGGCACGTCCCATCGCTAACGTTGACTGCATGCAATATTTAACGCTTACATCCACGTCGAGCACATCCACGGCTGCTCCACTTCATTTGACATATTTACTTACCATTCTATACTAACGCTCACTCGAATCAACATAACAAACGCGCATGTTGAAATAACAAGTCAGCTTATAGTACTGTCATCAATACTTAAATATTGCATACTGTCAACACTCAGTCGCGATGTTTGATGGCATAGCATGGAAGATCATTCGAGGATGTGACAATGAGTTCTGAAGTGCGGTATTGTTCATAATGTACGTACATATTATAAAGTGACAACATGACATGGTTCACGACACACGCAGTAGTGCTATTGATAACGAACCAACGATCTATGAATCTAGAATGTTCCATGAACGTTATAAAGGTGGCTATAATGATTATAATTACATTAATAACACTAATAAATAATTAACAGAAAATTTCAAAGATTTGATCATTTTAAATAATCTGTAATTTGAAATAGACACTTGTGTTATTAACGGACATGCCATTGTTATTAAATGTTATGTATTGTTTAGTAAACTAATCATAATTATTGTAGCATACTCAGGAACACATGACACCGGTCACCATCGCTCAATTTGTTTTCCAGAGACCTGTCCGAATGGTACAGAGTGCGCGTCAGACTCAACTCGTAAGGATTTCGGATTAAAATAAGTGTTTCTATTACGGACATTGGAATATGTTGTATCGTGTACCTTCACACATCTGCCGTCCAGATGTGCAATCATTGCTTCCGTATAAACTGGCAGTTTTGTTGTCAATATAACATAATTAATCAAAATTTAAAAATCATTGTTACCATTATTCCCATTATTAAATATATAAGAACTGCCAGTTTATTTCAAATGAATAAAACATTTGGGTAGCTACATCTACTTCAGTCTATAAGAAAATTCTATACACTTTCCACTCAATATAATTTCGTCTCAGCTTCTTTTATAGGGGTCTTAGCCAATATACCTACACATAACGCAGACATATAATGCAACAGTTGTATATAAATAAATTCACAGATACACCATAATACTGTAATTACGTAGTAATCCGCAAATAATGTGCCACACATCCAGCCATAACGATTCAATTAATCAGTTGTACATTAAACATTCGCATAGCAATCGCCAATGACCATATAAATAACATTCTGTTAGCTTGATTGATACTTTCATCTAAACGCCTGTGAATATTACATTGATCTAAGCGTGGCTTACATCTTTTAATTTTGTGTGCTAATGCTACCGACAATTGGAAATGATTCAGCGAATCGGTTAAAATTTAAAATTGAAATGGAAAATGTTGTTTTCGATAGGTGTTCGCCTTTTGAAATGACAATAGCATTGTACACAAAAGTTAAAGACCTCAATAATGCCTTATGGCGATCATCAAGGGAACAAGGCCGGTAACGGGCGGTCGGCGAAATAACGTGGGTTATGGCCCACAGTCATGTTCCGGCCGCGCGCCTGCAGACCCGAACCGGCTGCTGCCATTAAATGATAACGACAAAGAGGCTATTGACGTTAATCTTGTCATCCACTAATGTTACCTCACTTTTTCAATACACCTTTATCAGCACAACCTTATTCAGATAAATCTAATTATGTCCCTATTTTATATCTTCCCTTGACATTTCATTTTGCATGCGATCGTCGTAGTGTATCGGTCGAACAATTTCATTAACCGCATGAATAGTGGTGGTGCCTGTTTTAAACCAAAATGCTGAATGGCTACCTCATTGTTAGACACGTGCTTGTCAAGTTTGTCGTAGTTCACAAAAATAGTTTCTCAAACATCTGAATGTTTCTAGCGTTAAGTAACCATTAAATTAAAAGATCGGTATGATATTTGGAATAGACGACCTTCTGAGGTTTCAGTATAATTTATTGACGTATTAAAATTAAGTCGAATCGTAAAAACACTAGACTAACTCACTTAACAACGATACTGAACATAATGTCACAACATTATCCTCCATAATCATATATAACAAAGAATGAGTTTTGTACATCTCAGTATCAAACGAATCTATTACCTATATAAACTTTTATAACGCTAGTGAATCGACATTTTGTTGTGGAATTGAAACTCTTGTTAAGTCCTAAAGATGCTAATATAAACATTGCTCTACACAGCATATCGTTGCACTACGAATTCTCCAAAGAGTTGGATTATATCTGCACTACTCCTGAAGATAGTGGGATGCATCTATGTGGGAATTTTCCACCTTACCGCTACGGGCCACTGGTGTGCAATGAAACAGCCCGGCCATTCTCATACAACAATCCCACGAACAGTTCGTGTGTAGACTGGAACCAGTATTATACCAATTGCACGCAGCGAGGTCCAAACCCATTTCAAGGAACGATCTCTTTCGACAATATTGGTCTCGCTTGGGTAGCCATATTTTTGGTAAGTTACAACTTTAAAATTACTCCAAGCCTTTTTATTTGTTATATGTTACTATTTGCTAGATTATTTATATATTTTAGGTAATATCTCTCGAGGGTTGGACGGATATAATGTATTACGTACAAGATGCTCACAGTTTTTGGGACTGGATCTATTTCGTGCTATTGATTGTAGTAAGTTCATCCCTGATCCTTATATTATAATCTATCTGCATATTTCAATAGGATATTAATTATTACAACATAACGCTACAATAATTAACGCTCATTGACGTTCCTATGTTCCAAATGTTTGTTTAATTAATTGATATCGACAATTAATTAATTCGTATTGTGAATTCATTAATCCTGCTAATATGAATTACGGTTCTCTAGATCGGATCATTTTTCATGATCAACCTGTGCCTGGTCGTTATTGCGACTCAGTTTAGTGAAACTAAGAAACGTGAAATGGAACGGATGCGAGCTGAAAGAGCTCGTTTCACTTCTTCATCGACCTTGGCTTCGTCCACCAACAACAGTGAACCCGCCACGTGTTATGCAGAAATAGTTAAATATGTCGCGCACTTGTGGAGAAGGTTTAAGAGAAGAATGGCGAAAAAGATCAGGTATGGTTTAACAATTTTCTGATTATGGTACTAATTATATGTCTTATTACACTGTATGTCAATTAAAAAACATAAAGACTATTTACACCCCCTCTTTAAAAATTGTCCGCGTTTCGCATGAATGCTTTCTATTACCTACTCCTGTTATTATGTTTTAGACTAGTTCTAGAATCATCTATGTACAATTTACAGGGACCTAAGACTGTCATCACACTTGTGTATGTTGAAATGCCGAAATTGTTTTTTATCATGCGGTAATAGAAATGATACTGTAATGAATTTTAGGGTATATCGATATCACCAAAGAGCTCAGTTCCGATGGCGAAGTCGTGAGACACTACAGCTGCCAGCCAACAAACCTAAACAACACCATCCCTGTTGTCCAAAAATGCATCCGCAGGTAAAACTTGCTATTGATTACAAAATACAATAAGCAAAACATTATGTAGAGATCTTCAAATTTAAAAATTAACGCTTACATTTCTTTTTTAATGTGTGAAGGAAAGTAAATATTGCAACATTTTACTTGTGTGCGTGCGGCGATTTTACTGCAAACTTGAACTCGCCTTCACACTAAGAAGTCAACTAATCGAGCGATTAGTGCATCAATTGACTTACTATGGCGATGACTGTGCGATTTGTATGAAACGACTCGCCTGCTTTGTGGCACTAGTTGGTCGACAGATCTGGTAATCAAAACAAATTGATTATGTTTATAATCGTTTACTGATGTCGCCAATGACAAATTTGCGTATCATTGTGTGTCATCTAAATATCTAATTTGCATGTGTTCGTAAACACCCTGGAGGAGCGTTTAGTTTTAAAATAGACGATCTATACTTATGTATATATAATCACACCTATATTTATATTACAAAGTTATACAAAAGTTAAATGAACCAATCAACAAGACACGAAGGAAAATTAAAAAATTGATAGATAACATATTTTTAATAATAATAATATAATATCTTGGGACATCTCCACACACGGCCATCTGATCCCAAAGTAAGCATCCCAAAGTAAGTATTGCTTCGATAAAAAAAAACTGTATATAAACCATGTAATTTTAATAAATCTGATACCCAATTCCTTATTTTCCTAAAATGTGAGCGTTCGGCTATTAAATATCAATTTAGGAAGCGCCCCTTGAAATTAACTATCTCAGATTGAGCCATTTTCTCAACAACCGATTAATGGTTTCTTTTATTCGTATTTAGATTAGAAATTATTTGGATCGTTGGATATCGAAATCTATTGAGAATGCTCAAAGTGATATTTAAATTGAATTATACTCTTGTTTTCTTTTCAATTTCAATTACGTTATAAGTGGCATTTTGACAATGTGATGAAGAAGAAATCTATTTACAATTACGATCCAATTTAGATAGTCCTTCACTTTTGTTTGCAGTGGATTATCCGTAACTTGAAATCAGGAAATACATTTCGTTAATAAACGTTATTTACATTTCGTTATTTTCCTTAGTTAGCGAACTTAGGGTATGCCTATTGAGATTAATTACCAGTCAACCTTTTGAGGGTGTCAATTTGCGGCAGGCAAACAATAGAAGAATAAACTGTTAAAAATATATATAGGTACTCCTATCAAAAATTACTTATTACACGTACTACAGAACATATAATAATATACAATTGGAATAATATCATTGTACCAAACACATACGAAAATGTTTTTTCAAATTAGCTCATACGAATCAGCTCGATATATTGTTGCAGGGTAATGGCAAAACGGACGAGGGGGGAGACGAGCCCCTCGGCCGACCCAGCCTGTTGCGCGTACCCTCGCTCTCGGCCGCTGACCTTGAGGTAATGCTGTAGATATATATAACATTATTTTACTCCAATCGAAATCTTTGTAATTCGCTTTAGAAAGCATCAAATCCTACTTTATAGATATATGGAAAATATCATGATACCGCGAGACGATGTAATTGCCAAATAAGAGCGAATTTATCAGATTAAAATACAGGACAAACGATGAGCACGAATCGATTCATGTGTATTTTTGTAAAACACAACTCGTTGAAAGGAGTACCTTATTCTACAGATATTTTATTAAATATTTCTATTACACAGAACGCGTCTAACCTTTCATTGCTATCACCTCCGTCTCTTGCCCGACGTCGGTCTTCAGTGATGTTCAGCGATACAGTTTTACTACATGCACCCAACGCTCCCCACGCGGCGCACCCTCATAATGTATATTCATCTGAAAAAATGACACAGACAGGTAACTATAAAATTTGCCCAATAACAACGTAACCAAAAGCGAATAAATGCTTTTTGAAGAGCAAATTTTTTAACCTAAACTATCCATTTTAATCTTATTCAATCGCACCCTCAATTCAAACTTTGGACACGTTCTGAATTTTGCTTAATCTTACGGATTTTCCATAAAATTTGCATTGAAATTGGAGTATCTTAACATATGCGTAAATATTTGTAGATTCATTGTGCCAACGTGACTGGCTAAAGAGCCAAAGTGGTGAGTCTAGAGACAGTAGATCTAGGGCGCGCTATTAGACAGGCATGCGCAATCTTATCTTCTAATTTTTTATACTCTTCCACTCCCCTTCTATAGGCACTTCTTCTCGACTAAATCCCACTAAAACTGTTTAGATAAATATTAGATAGTTCACCTTTTACTTTTACAGTACCAGATAGAACCGAATCCTCAGCTTTTTCGTCTTATTTTGTACAGGACTTATGTACTAAATGTGTCATTTAAATGAATCGATGTTTACTTTTATGTAGACTCTTAATACATTTTTGTTGATAAAACGTGCAGATGTTTCTAACGTGCTAAGTAGTAATACAGTTGAAACCAGTACATTAACACTGTAGTGAGAATAATTTGCGGGCGTAGAGTTCGACCTGCCGGCAGGCGACATGGCCGACGAGCGCGCTGCTGCAGGCGGCACCATGTCCTGTCAGGAGCTGCTGGCTTTGTCCGGGGCGCTCTCTGCGGCTTTACCTACTGGACAAGTCGCCCTGGACTCGTTTTTTGAAGAACTTACTAAAGGAATCAGTAAAAGAGCCGGAGAGGAAAAGTCAGACACCAAGGTGCATAAGCTACACTATTCTTTCCATGCCCAAATTGTAAAACTTGTATTTTTCTAAATCTTATTTATTGTAATAGATAACAGGTTTTCTGTTTTCAATAATGGAATAAATATAATATTTTCCATATGATACAGAAAACAAATACAATTGATATTGATAATGTGATATTGATGTATATTGCAGATTGTAGAAATAGAAGATTTTTCATGCTGTGTAGATTTAATAATGGCAGAAGCAGCAGCTAAAGAAACCAGGAAAGGCAAATTCTCTAATGTATGCTCATTGTTCTGGCAACGAATATCAAGATTACTATCTTTACTAAGGAAACATATAAAATCTATTGTTGACCACAAGTATTTTCAACAAGGTATGAATTATAATAAGTGGACTTGGTCTTTCTCCCCTTATGTTGCTACCATGAATACGTTATTTATTTTAGGTATATTGTTAGCGATTCTCATAAACACGCTTTCAATGGGTATTGAATATCACAACCAACCTGAGGAACTAACGGTCATCGTCGAAATCAGTAATGTTGTTTTCTCAGCGATATTTGCAATAGAAATGGTATTTAAAATCATCGCTGAAGGCCCTTTTAAGTACATTTCCAATGGGTTCAACGTCTTCGATGGAGTGATAGTGATTCTAAGGTAACTAAAATCATAATATACACCGGACATTTCTCGTGGATAATTTTTATGACTGTGAGAAGTGTAATGTTATAATGAACATCTATCTCATTTTTGCACAGTGCATTCGAGTTAACTCAAAGTCTAAGAAGTGACAAGGATTTAGCGGGAAATTCAGGTCTCTCAGTGCTGCGCACTTTTCGACTCTTACGTATACTAAAACTTGTTAGATTCATGCCCAACTTGAGACGACAACTCTTCGTCATGCTGAGAACAATGGACAACGTCGCCGTGTTTTTTTCTCTACTAGTACTTTTTATTTTCATATTCAGGTAATTACTCCCTAGAATATAATAGCATTGCGTAACATGAAATAAAAATGTTATAGACTTAGACTAAGTGAGGAAAAAATATGTATGTAGTTTTGTTATTACACTACTGGGAGTTCGAAGTAAATATATTTTAGTTATTTTGATATATTTAGTACATCGCCGTGGTAGTAAAACTAAATATTATAAAATATCCAAATAAATTGCATGTAAATAAATAAAATAAATAAAAATAGTACAAAAAGAAATAAAAAAAGAAGTAATTAGAAGCTGCTACATTAAAACTATTATTTTTACTGATGTTCTTTACGAAGCTCTTTCTGTCTCTCCTATATTTCATTTCGAACTTATTATTTACTTTACAAAACGTTAATAAGATGAAAAACTATGAAAGAACCCTATCGACTAACTACATTCGAATGTAGTTCCTTAATTTCATTATTTCCAGTATTTCTTCAACTTGCGTTATGAGATTAGGTTTTAGCTTACACACTCAAACTTAATGTCGTATAGTCTTTTGTGTTTCGTTAACCTTCTATAATTTCCAAAATCATGACTTCTAGTAGTACTCAAGTAGAATACGCTCCCAAGCAATCAGTAAATGATTGGTCAATCGTATGTTTAATTTCTCCGTAGCGAACGAACATTTACTCGTGTCTTCGTATATATAAATTTCTACTTAACTGTCACACCCACATCCCTTTACCTGTGCACTAATGTAACTGTGAGTGATTTGCCCTGTTTTTCGTTTTCGATCCTTTTGTGTTGACCACTTCTGTCTATGACATGTGCCCACTACACACTACCACTATCCACACTCTCTACAAACTTTTTCTTGTTCTTCTTCTTCTTTAAAATCTTATTTATCATAGTGTCTTTCACGCTTTTTTGCTTTGTCCACCTGAGTTTATTTGTACCTGCACCTTATCACTTTCACCATAGTATAAATCTTACACCTATTTCTTTATATCGTTTCTCTTCCTTTATATATGGAAAGGACAGTAGCTATCGTATTATTATCTAATCGTATATTGCGTGGTAACGTTCAGCATCCTCGGTATGAACCTCTTCGGGTGCAAATTCTGCGAGAAAGACGAAGAGGGCGATCAAGAGTGCGACAGAAAAAACTTTGATTCGCTCTTGTGGGCCTTTGTCACGGTGTTTCAGGTATTCAACATTTTCAATAAAGTATCTAACAGATAATCCAAAACAGACTGAACTGGCAACATTTTACTAAACGCTTTTACCTACGGGTTCGTCTGCAGTATCAACACTCACGACAAAATGACAATCAATGTTAACAGAAGATTGTCCTTATGACGGCTAATCGACTAACCACGCGAGTACACAATCGACGACCGTTCACTCTGTTGCAAGATTCAATTTATGTTTGTCTAATTTTTCATTTTCATTCAAATGACCTATTATTCGATTGAATAGGCTTGCAGCATTGTGCATTGTCAAACAGGCGTTCAGTCGCGTAACCGCTATCCTAGTTCCCGCGTAGTGAACAGATCTAGAATCATTGGTAACAAACGCTCCAAACTCACCTAGACTCATTATCACTTTGTTATGTTGTGAAAAACCCATAAATGTCAAGAGCACATTTAGTCGGAGAGCTTGGTTAAGTAGAAGGTTAGATTCAGGTCGGTCGAGCCGAGTCGCGATTAACCCCTACGTCGATTCTATAACTCCCACTACAGTTATACTCAGTATAAACAGTACTATCTCTGTCACTTTGCATGCTGCTTCCTATTATTTAGGTCTGTCTATTAAATTATTTTAACGAAATTAGTGAAGTTCCCATCTTAATACGCTGTTTAAAATTTCACTGATTTCGTCAATAACCTGCATTTCTGCATTTTTCTTTTAATTACTTCAGTAACAGTCTTATTTCCATTTCTTTCCTAATTTTCACATAGCATTTTACAAATATTTATGTTATAAAGTTTAAATCCATTTACATTAATTCCCACATATATTTTCTTTATGCATTAATATGAATATGATAACTTGACTTTTTCAATTGATGCATCTAATACGAATGACATTTAAACGACTATGTTATGAGTCGGTCTGAATGAAAAATTTCAGTATCTTTTATGCACAATTCTTTCTTCTATTTTTCTCTTCTCATTTATTTCATTGCATTTTATTGTTCTGAGATAATGAGGCAGTATATAAAGATGAATGTTAATTACGATAATAATTTTATTGGGGAACATGCACTAAATAAAATGTAATAAATTCAGTAATTAATTTAGTTATATTAACAAACTATCGGTGGTAGCGTACTTACGGCGATAACACTGCTTCACTAATCGCTTCTAAATTGAATCAAACGCAACATCAATGAGTAAGACTAATTTTACTCTTATTCATTTATAAGGCACAAAGTAACCGTAAATGTCAATCATTTAAAGTAATGATTGACATCAAAATAATTCGCATCGTGGAAATGGATTTACGTTTCGCCTTCAAACGATCACGGTGGTATGTAAAATTAGTTTTCCTAACAACGAGATGCAGTGTTACCGTCGCGTACGTAACAAAATATCGTCAGGACGACTCGGTCGCGGCGTTTGCGCATAGCATTTTGTTTTTCTTTCATTTTTTCATCGGACTCACGACGCGCAGTATTCTGGGCATGTATCTATTCGGTGGTAAGTTTTGCAAGTACGTCGAAGACAACGGCGTCGAGCGAGACTGTACCTGCCCGGAGATCATTTCACATCATCCCAAGTGTGAGTGCGACAGGAAACATTTTAATAACATCCTCTGGGCTACCGTCACCGTATTCCAGGTAAGCCTTGAGAGACTAACGTTAGCCAACGTATACAGTCGGTTTATTTGCGACCCTACACGTATTTGCTTTTAGACTTAGACGTCGCGTGTTTCTCGTACCGCTCAAACACCATCATCTATTCGATCAAGCTATGTATCAGAAAGTTTCAATACTAATATTCAGGAATTAGAAGATTGATCAGGCACATTACTTATACCTGAAACGATCGAGAAACTCGTCTTGCAATGTTAGTTAATTGGTTTTATAGTAAGTAATGCATTTTAAGGAGCGCTCCATAGATAATGCATCTTGCTTAGTAGACTTAGGAAATGCTGAACCCTTTTGCTTGTGTACTCCAAATCGCCGTCTGTGTTCCCTTCGTATATTTTGTGTACACTATTACACATACATACATACATGAACATTGTAACACTAACACTTTCTTCACTAACGATCGAGTTTCATTTTGTTTTGTTGATTTTGTCACATTCGTAACTTACCAACTATTTACACTAAAGCACGACTTCAACACGAAAACAGCACACCTGGCTTATTTTTAATTTATTCAAGATGTTAATTTTGGATATATATGTTGTGGTAGCGTGCTTGAACAGACAAACAAGATATTCAGTTAAACTTATATTTTCCAGGTTTTGACACAAGAAGATTGGAATGTTGTGTTATTCAACGGTATGGAAAAAACGAGTCACTGGGCCGCATTATATTTCGTGGCACTTATGACTTTTGGCAATTATGTTCTATTCAATTTGCTTGTAGCTATTCTGGTTGAAGGGTTTAGCTCTGAGGTAAAATATATAAATTGATACGTTGTCATTGTTCGCAATGTAATTTTATTTTTATTAAGCAAATAACTTTGTAGCGAAATGAAAGAAGGGAGCGTGAGCAACGCGAGTTAGCGAAATCGAAATTATCTAGCGAATGCTTCTCCGACAACAATGAATTACACTACGACGAATCCAATTCAGGTTCACATTCCAGCGACAGCTTTTCACAAGTGAGTGTTAATTTCCACTAATGACCTGCTAAAGAAATATTTATATTGTTATTATGACATATTTTGGAAGACTAAACTCTGCGTATTGTTACCAAAATACAGACTTAACTGTAGAAAATTTCATTGGCACCTAGTACGAAGAAACAGCAAAAAACAGCGCCCCTTGTGGCAAATTCAATCCGGAACTTGGGAACTGGCCAAACTTTCGCCGTGTACATTTTGGGCCCGAATAAGCAACTAAACCACGAATATAACTTGCACTTAAACAATCCATAGTTTGAACTAACCTATCTTATTAGACTTTGCTTTTGGAATAGAATGAAATTAAAAACTACTGGCGTTCCGCGGACGACGTCAGAAAAGCCAACGCGAAAGAAGACGTGAACGGTCACAAAGACAAAGCAGCGCGGTCTCGTCGCAAAACTAAGCAGTCCCATCACCCGAGCCTTTGTAAAGACTGCGCGCAATCAAACAAATGCAATATACAAAAGGTGAGTTTGTATTTCCTTTGACACTGAAGCGATCGAAAACACAAAGAACTCTGCAAATACGGGCTCATGCAAAACATTTCTCTCTAAAATGATTGCTAAGAAAATATGACCAAGTTGTGTGTTCGGGATTTATTCGATTTTCGAAAATATTCACTAACGACTATCTTGGTAAATAATTATATAGCGATACAAGCTTTAGGTGACAGTAAATAGTAATATATTCAACATTATTTTTTGTTTAATATAAAGTGAAGCATTCAATGAATATATTATCCATTTTTTTTTGTATCCAAAATAATATTGAAAATGCATATGTAAGATAACGTATGTTAATATATGAATCGTACTTTTTATTTATTTATAATCTTTTAGGAATCAAAAATGCTTGCAAACAATACAAATCCAACAGAGAATACTACAATGGTACCAATGATTACTCACACAGCAGCCACACCTCAAGATTCGCCATCCACCACTCTAGAGCCTGGAGCATCCTTCAGGGACTTTAATCTTACGCTTGAACGATCTTCAATGCTTTCAAGCTTAGATTCAATTGATCGGACATCAGTATGTATAATATTCGCAATATATTTAGCAATTTGCAACAATTATTGTCTTACTACATATCTGAATTGAAAAAGATTATTTACAGCCTTAACTAAATCTTTGTTTGCAGTGTACAAGTATACCAGGTTTACTTAAACCCCCAAACAGTTACACTTTGACGCTTCATTCGGCGGTCGCGCAATTGGGTGCTGAAAAGGCCAGGCTACCTCCGATGTCTCTCGCTCCTCCCCCTTTAACTTTAGCGCCACCTCCTACAAGGATTACATCTCCTGCATCCACGTCACCTACTACACCACGATCATTACCATCCCCCATAGTGCCAGAGAAGAATTTACAAGTTACTATTGCTAAGGACGATAACTGTCTCAATATCAGCGACAAATCGAGTCTACTGAGTTCGCAAAAGTAAGTATACATTACTATTATAAAAAAAAATTATATATCATCTTCAAATTACAAAATTTGAATGGTTTTTAAAGTTTTTACACTTGCGAAGATGATTCCATGGGTAGAAAATATATATTCATTCTAACGTGGAGTAAATTTTAGGAGTCTTACTGCGATAATACCAGCCAGTGAAGACAAGTGTCGTGTTCAACGTGGATACAGCTGGCGCCTCTCGAAACCAAGTCTCAGGCGTAAGAAACGAACTGGTTCTGATTCAGATGCTGTAGTACTTAATAATGGACGAGATCACGGTGCTTGTAATGGTAACGGTAATTATGATTTAGCAACTAACAAATTTATATATTTTGGTTTCTTGTTTTTCAATAGTAACTTCAATGTTTTTAAATGAAACGCTCCTAGCCCTGATGGAGTTGCTGATTGTAAGCAATTTGTAAAGCCACGTAACCTGCGTTCGGCTCTTGGATAGGTTACTTCTAGAGCAAATTTTTATCAGTTTTCGGGGAGACTGGGAGGGGGGGGGGTAGTTACTCGCTTCAGCCTATCATCTATCATACCTAAAATTCGATGTAACACTAGCGATCACAGTATTAAAACGACTTAATTAACTTTTATATCCAATTATTGTTGTTTTGATCAAATCGAAACATTCTTGTTTACAAATAATCTTTATCTATTTGTTTTTTATTAGGGTCTAGCCTTCGTAAAAACGAGCTTCTTTTGTCGTCGTCCATAGTTATAAAAAATGACACACAATCAGAATTGCCCAACAATCGATCCAGATCCCAGCTGCCTACTCCTAGAGTACTATCTCAACCTGTAAGACGAGTCTCTGCCCACACCGCGCCGCTGTTACCTGATGTAAGCTTTTCTATTTTTTATTTGTATTTAGTTTTTTGACTGCCTCGTTGGTCGTGTTTGTTGCGAGTGCGACTGCCGATCGGGAGGTCCCGGGTTCGATTCCCGGGT
>DWDV01000733.1:0-15307 GCA_018245615.1 Mimoniades ocyalus
TAGTGTTCGACCCGGGAATCGAACCCGGGACCTCCCGATCGGCACTCGCACTTGCAACCAACACGACCAACGAGGCAGTCAATTTATCTGATGAAATAAATATATTTTGGTTATTTTATAGTACCTACTAATCTGTAGTGGGGATTACTTTGTACAGAGTGGACACAGAACACTTAAACATATGTTTCCAACATACACAACTGAAGATGTCTAGGAGAAAAAATTCAAGTCGATGTTCATGTCTACCCATATTTTTACACCCGATCATGCAATGATCTAATGAGATCCACTGTTTAGCGTCAGTCATATGGTTGTCATGCTTTTGTTAACAAACTCTACATTGACGGTTTGACTGAGAGAATAAACATCTTCAATAATGATACCCTGTAAGGATCCTGGAGTGACGATATAATAGTAACATTCCCCCTCGCGACAGACTGTGCGAGGTGATGCAACTGAACCCAGTGCCCGTGCTGATGTCGATGGTGATATTCAGCAATGTGGGCGGCGCCGCAACTCCTGTCGGTGATCCACCAAACGTCATTATCGCCAGCCATCCGTCCATTTTGAAAGAGGTTAGACTTTTCATAACTCCATACCATAGATACTGCAAATGAACAGAGATTTGCTATTAAAAATCTGTAATAAACTGCTCAGAAGATTCCCCGTGATATTAATAAATTACTGGTTTTGCGTTGTACCCTAGCTGAGGTTTTGAGTTAACGCATGCAATTATGAGATACTAATGGTTTACTAAACTCTATCCCGTCCTAGTCAAACGAAACCAGCATACGGACCTGAAATATAATGTCTTCCAACAATAAGAATCGTAGACTCAAAAGTGAGATTGCCCTTTATATTCGGAGCATCACGAAGTTCGTTTACTGATGTATGCATTGGTATTAGCAATCAGGACTTGAGAGAGGAGAGGACAGAATTATTGGAATAGGAGAAACCTTGGTATTTTCCAGTTAGAAGTTTCATCGAAGTCACTATGTACCTACTTCATCTGATTGCAAATGGATTTACATTCGCTTGCTACTCCCTCTCCTGAATTTCCATATCTCCATTCCACAGAACATAAACTTCACGACGTTTACACTGCACATGGGTGTAGGCATACTGCTGGTGAGCATCCAGACTTACTTCCAGCTCCGGTACATGTACAGAGACATGAACAAGTTAAGGCATACCGTGCCCAGAGATATCCTCGGTGAGTATTCCAGATCTACTTGTCTTAAGCTGTTGCGATGTATTGCCCACATCTACTAAATCCTTGGAAGCTTGGAAGAGTTCTAGAACTAATTACTAACCATTGTTTGACCACAATTTATTATTGCTTAAGCTGTTATCATTCGTGTTATACCTTTACACTACTATCATAAGCCATTTGTCTTCTTGTCGTCATCATCGGCCTATCTCAGTCCACTGTTGGACAAGGGTTCCCATAGAAGGCACCATAGCGCTCTGTCCTCGGTTTTCCGTATCTCACTTCGGCAGCCTTTCGCAGAGCAACATATTGTCTTCGTATATGACACGTAATCAATTACTAAGTTCTAACTAGATCGTCTTAATCATTGCAACATTGTACGGTTCAATATGCTTATTGCTTAAACGCTAGAACAGCTTGTTGTTAAGTATTATTAATAAGTAATATGATATTAATATATGATATGGTTCCTTGATTGTTTTAAGAAATGCGCCAGGAAATTGCAGTTTGGAAGCGTGCGGCTGGTTCTCTCTCGTCGTATTCAAGGGACGAGGATATTGTTAGACGAGCACTGGAGAAGAAGGTAATATTGATGAACTATAAATATCTTAGGTTATTTCAACACGGCCATCTTATTCCGAACTATACACGACTTATGATAACCAGACAGTTAAGAAATACGCTTACTAATATACGAGTATATTGTACATTGTACAATGTACCACACTTCCCAGTACGTAATGGGACTTTGTAAGAGTGTAAATAAGAATAGTGAAATGGCACTTTATATGGAACTTTGTAAGACTTTGTAAGAAATAAGATAACGAATTTTACCCTTAGACTTTAGGTTCCAACGTTGTCTATTCCATCCATTGATTGAACTAATCACGTGTAGGGATACTCATTGAAGTTTTATTAAGTTATTAGTCGGCTCTTGTATAGTTTCCTGTAACGCGTCGACTTACCCAAAATCCTACTTGACTTCCATCTCCTATTTTACATCCATTGCCGTCACCACTAACTATAATTTAATCCTGTTTATTTCAATAGGTCGAAAAGCTCCATGTTACTCTAATGAAGAGGGAAGCCGGAAGCGGCAAATCTAAATCGGATCCCGTATTTTGTTCTACATTGGCCCAAATGAAACAAAAAGTAAGTTGTATTAGTTTGATGTCTTTATTCATACTGCCTACACATAGATACATTTTTACGTCCAGATATAAAACATGTAGAGCATGTTTTATATCGTAACATTATTTGTGTTGAGTAGGATTTATACCTACAGTAGCAACTGTGTCAGTTAATGTCACTAACAACTACGATGATAGGCCCGTTCAATAGATCACATATATTGCATTAAAGTGCTTAACTTGACATCGAAAATTTAAGACGTGGTTTATTCGCATTCGTATTCGTCCGTGTATTGTTCCATCCTTGGATATGGTGCGGACCAACTGACGTCTTAAGCTATAAACTCATTGAAGAATACCGGTATTCTAAGCATTGTAATTTCTTGTATTCTCTCAAGAACATCGGTGCGATCGTCGCTGTATGCCTGTACTGTACTGTCCACAGTACCGCATCCGGGACAAGCAGTTGCTGATAAAGTCGGCCGTGTGCGTCGCGTTCGTCGTGGTCGTGTTCTTCCTGCATGCGATACCAGAGCTGCGTGAGTCTACCTACAGTTAATCCACGAAACGATCACCCCTACAATTGCGAAAGCGCTAGTTGATGGATGCACACTATGGAAGACCAAAACTCACCTATCTTGCACCAAATACACCAGATGTTATCTTATCTGCGAGTCAGAGGTCAGAGGTCTTCCGAACAAGCGGCCTATGAAGAGTGATGGATGTGGGAATCGTCTCAGATTTGTAAGAATAGAGATATTTGACACATGGTGCTCTCTGCCTACTCTATAGGAGACCTGGCGTGATTATATATTAAAAATATTTGTCATCGCTAATACCAAAGTACACATCAAAGTCAATGCAGATTCCAAGTATGTTGAGTCGAAGGGTTTTGCCTACAAAATCCAACAGCTGTGTAATGATTGTTGTTTAACGGTATGAATATGTTCTTCCCAAAACTGACCTCGGTATTTCGTCAGGTACCAGCAACTTGACAAGTAATTCGAACATTTCTTGACAGAACGTCTGTCACTGGGCTGGACCGCGCTACTCGGAGCTCTGCTGCTCCTTCTTCTAGCAGAGAGAGAAGATCTAGAACCGATCCTAGCGCGAGTGGAGTGGTCGACGCTACTCTTCTTCGCGGCCCTGTTCGTGATGATGGAGGTATGTACACGTCAGCGATACGAAACATTGTAGCGTTAACAGAAAAAAAACACTGTAAAATATAGTAGCGCCTAAAGCTAATAAATGAGGACTCATAAAACGAAAGTCACTCCTGACATCAGTAATATGGTCCTGCGAGATTTATTTTACAAATGGCCTTGTATACCTCACAATAAATTGGTACACATTATCGAAATATTGTGTTTGACCGAATATCCTCTAATTTTAAAATTAAGAATTCTTTTTTTTAACTAACTCTTCATAATTTAGTATTTACACACGAATGGAATAATGAACTTACTTATTTTACTATTTTTAACTTGTATGCGATTAAAATGTTCGCAATGTAATTTTATACGCCGACAGTACATTGTTTTGTTTGAGTTTAGAACAACGTTGTTATAAATTATTATTCGTACTGACGTGTGTAAAGGTGTTTTAGTAATTTTCGTTTTCAATGATTTTCAGGTACTGTCAAAACTAGGGTTGATCTCCTGGATCGGAAGTCTGACCGAGTCGTTGATTTTGAACGTCAAGGAAGAGTCCAGATTGGCCGTGGCTCTCATGCTGGTGTTGTGGGTAAGTCTTCATATAAAGAATAAGTTAAAAAATCTTATTTAAAGGCAGATACGGATTGTATTAAAAATTAGTACATTGTATTAAAAAAAAACATTCTAAGTAATTCTATTTTTACAGAAATATTGGTACATTTTAATAGAAACAACATTAACGTACTATCCAAATTACTTAATTTTGTGCTGTTGTTTAATTTTAAAATTAATATAACCTAGAAAGTGGTAAATCAAATGACGTAGGTGTAACATGACTTATTAACTTATTATCAATGTTTTATTAACTTTTAAATAACGACTTGGACAATGTAATTGGGCTATTAAAAATTCGCCGAAAGTAGTGATTTATACTTAAACTTTTCACTTTGGATACATGGATTTTAATTTCTGCCTGCCTCTAACTTTCACAAGTCATGTCCATTTTTACGATTAACTAACTTCCTATAACAATGAAGGAAAAGATCGTGAGTGAGTCTGCGCATATTAAGAGCTCTATGCGACATTCTTTATGGCATTCTGTATGCCATCTGTCGACTCATATTTGGGTAACATGGGACACTAAGATCTTAGCCCTTTTCAATACAATAAAATACTGTGCAATACTGTACAATATTAAAAAATACTATTTAATACTAAACAAGACTATAATATAACACTGCACAATACTTTACAATGATTTTATTGTACACCAAAATACATAAAAATCGAGATAAGAGAAGTACAGATTTGACTAAGGAGGATTATACAAAGGCGATCGTATCTCTGTAACAAGCGATCTCTCCCCGACAGCCTTTGGATCGGAGTCTAGTCACTTTAATGAATACCTTCATTTACGGTATCTAAATTTGTAAATCATATTTTATTATCTGAATTTTTCTTGGTTCTTTGCGATCTTAGTTGCAAGGTCAAGATGGAAGTACCTACACTTTAATAAATCTAACTTTCACCAGGTGTCAGGTCTGGCGTCAGCGTTTGTGGACAACATCCCTCTAACCACTATGATGGTAAGGGTGACCGCAGCCCTCGCTGATCCGTCTGGCCTGAACCTCCCCTTGGCGCCTTTGGCTTGGGCTCTCAGCTTCGGTGCCTGTCTTGGAGGTAACATTTCGATGAATTCACAGAATGGTCTATGTTAATCAACAAATATTTGTGTATATTTAGAAATTTTTATATTTGTATAACACAATCCAGGCAACAGTGAATGCCATCTAAGCTACAGTACTGCCATCTAGGCAACAGTGAATGCCATCTAAGCTACAGTACTGCCATCTAGGCAACAGTACTAGCATCTATCGGACACAGCTGCCATTTAATGCAGTGCCAATGCAGTGGCGACATCTACGTGACAGTGGTGACATCTGTTCAGTAACGATGCTGCTATCCACTACAAAGAACACTCGATTTATAGCGCTACATATATTAGCGCTACATAAACCAAGCATCACATAATACGTGGGATGTTGAACTCTACATAATATCGGCTTAACTCACCTGTTTCATGTGAGCAGTGGAACCTCGTGAAAGAGGGTCTCGTATCCGAGTCTAAAAGAAGAAAAGCGTGCGTGAGTGAAGCCAGTACATACGAGTACTTTACATGTATACGAATACTCAAGCAACGTTTAAAATAAAGCATGGTTGGTCCAGTGGTTGCGAGAACGACTGCCGATCGAGGGGTACTTGGTTCGAATCCTGTCTTTGGTACTATTCGTTTTTGCTAACTAAAATGTCTAGTTAACATTTTATAGTAATGGCTCGGCGTCTGGATACGTGTCCGGTGTATGGCAATAGGCTCACCAACATACTGGGACGTAAATGTAACCGGTGAGACGTGGGAGTGTGTTACATTCCTTTGTCTACCTTTTCGGGGATTGTTAATAGTCGAATGTAATAATGAATGTGATGTACGACATGTCGCACTGCGTGCGCGCGGCCCGCAGGGAACGGCACGCTGATCGGCGCGAGCGCGAACGTGGTGTGCGCGGGCGTGGCGGAGCAGCACGGCTACCGGTTCACCTTCATGCAGTACCTGCGGGTGGGCTTCCCCGTCATGCTCGGCAACCTGCTCGTCGCGTCCGTCTACCTGCTGTTCTGCCACTGCGCCATCACGTGGCATTAGGCGGTCGCTGCGCGCCTTGAAAATGTTATTGTATTTGAACTTTTCCATATTTTTGAAAATTTTATTGTTTTTGAAAATTCGAAGATTATTTATTCCATTAAAATTCATCAATCGACTATTTAAATTCATCAATACGTAGGTAGACAAGCAAGTGGGTATGGAACTCTACTGTTCCACCCAAGGGTGACATAAGAAATACACTCCTGTATTTTCACTGTATTTAAATAAGTTTATTACGGTTTTGTTTTATTTTTATTTTCATTGTCATTGTGAAATTTTACTATTAAATAAACGTCAACGTTATCCCGAGTGGGGTGGTAGCAGGAGGAATCATTTGTCATCGCGTGTGTCCCTAGCATTATACGTTCATTATATTCCACTAAGATCTGCATATTGTGTCCGAAGGTTTCCAAAAGTAACTGATGCATTATACAATGTTAATACCTAAACTGGCACGCCTCGTGTTCTACCAAGTTTAGATGCCACTCATAAAATTGCAACATAAACTCCCATAAATTAGCTTTGGTTTCGGTTCTCTCTAAACTATTCACTATTTATTTTATTATAATTGTACGTAATAATTTTACTTATAATTGGATACATTTTATAAATAATATTTGTCACAATATTAATGATTTAAATGCTACTGATATTTGTGGTTTTATATAATTAAATATTGTATAAATATTTTTTTTATTTGATTAAGAAACTAAATTCGTTTATACAAATAAATTATATTAGGTTGTTATGGGTAGTTATCGTATTCCATTTGCATGATATTCAAGCAACTAAGTGTTTTCAAATCTATCGAATTAATCGTCACCTAGAATATATCACATAAATTTAATAAATGTATAACTAATGGAATGTATAAATATGGAATTGGAAAATAAAGAAACTGTAAAAAAATGTCTTAACGGTTAAAATAATAACAGCGTTATATGTATAAAACAACAGAGCTAAGATGAATTTGAATTTAAAACAAAATAGTATTTAATTATTAAATAATTTATTTTAATATATATATGAAAAACAATAGATAAAGCGAACATGCATTAATTTAGCGTTAATTAAAACATTATAATTCTAAGCTACTCGAGAAGTAGACAGTAATTAATAATTTAACTTAAAAAGTCACACTGACAACCATAAACTAGTTCGCATAGTGCTTTCCAATTTCCATTTATGAATTAGTTTGCGACCAACAACAGCCATACAATCGATTTTCGTGGTATTATTAATTAGATTGTTTTCAGTCTATGTTATTAATGTTTTAATTTAACAAATTCACTTACACAGCCACTGTGAGCGCCCCTTTTAGGTGCGTATGTATTAATGATAATATGAATACACCTCAACGCGAGTCATGATTCAAAATTGGAATAGGTATACCTATTTGGAATTGGATTTTTTAATTGGGATTTAATTGTATTATTTCGTATGCCCACTTCTCCACGTGAGAAAGAACAGGCGCATCACCGTAGTTACTTTAATTGAAGTCATGCAGCCAGCCAGTCATTTAAGTATCTGATCAAATTTTATTTAATAACATAATTAAGCAGTATTTTCTATTTTATTATTATTATTAACAGTATTTTCTAGAAGTAAGTTGTACGTTTACATGTAAATTACAATCTAATTCTAAGATTGAAATTTGTTTAAAAATTAAAGAAAATATTATATTAGTAAATGTGTATTGTTTTTATTTATTCTAGACTCTTTTATATTTGTATTTGATTTACATTTTTCTGGAAATAAAAGTTAAGAATATGTAATTGGCGTATAAATAAGAACATAATATAATTGCCGTAGTCATTTTGTATGTTTAACATGCACAGTCACAAGGGGTCGATGGCGCCCGTAGACAAACACAACCGACGTCGAATAAGACTAGGAAAAGGACTTTTAGTACTAGGTGTTAGACACAGTTGACATTTGTTAATAAGACTGTTCATTAACATCAACCTATGCAGTCGATATAAGACGTAAGGCTCCCCTTATGGGTAATGCCTATAATCACCATGATGGCCATGCGAGTTGGGAAACGCAGAGCACAGTTTCTCTCGCTGCCTTCGCTACAGCTCATAGGCGACTGGGACATTTAGCTGTGCCAAAACAGACATCTGCCAGCGCCGGGTGTAGGCACCTCTTTAAACACCCTGTATTCCGGCACGGGTTCAGAGATGTATTCTTACTTTGTCCCGACACGGATAAATAAGACTGTTAATAGTACTAATTTGTTACCAGGACTGCAGGAATAGGGCCCTTGTGACACTATTTTTAAACGTCACATCACGCCTGTAATCCCTGAAGAGGTGGGCAGAGGATAAAGTGTAAATTAAAAAAAAATAGTAATGCCCAACCCGGGAATTAAACCTAGAACCTCCCGATTGGCAGTCGCACTTGCAACCAACACGACCAACGAGGCAGCAGGCAACGAGCATTTTTATAAATACATATTTGTACTATTGCACTAATAGTAGAGGAGCCCAAGAAGGGATTTTGCGCGTTACTCGAGCGCTTCAGAAATCATATGGGGAGAAACCTTGTACTCTGTAATGTACCCCTACTAAATACCTAACCTTTATATAGTGGCATGCATTAAAGGTAGTCCTTCAGATTAGTAAAAAATCGATCCTCAGAAATAATCGAACGCGTCAGATTTTTATAAGACGGTTCAACTAGACGTCCTAGTAGTCCCAAATGATAATCTGATAATTATATGGAGGAATATTCTTAATCTGTGTTAAATTTCCCAACTTATCTTGTGCTCCTAAGGCTTTAGAAACAATAATTGTTAAAGCATTGCATGTTTCTACTCGTTTTTGACAGGCGCTGTATCTGTCCCATACGTTATGAATTACCATACGTGTGAAATATATGCCATTATTACGCATCCAAATCGTCAGTCATTTCAATAGGACACATTTTTGAGTTCACTTAACATTCCCTCTGAATGTCTGACGTGCTCGAGTATTTCCATGTGACTGATTTGTTTTACATTTTTGAAAATTTGAACACGCTCTCCTGCCCACTAAAAAGGAAAACTTAACATAAACTTTTTTTCGTTTTAGGACCTAATCTTCACAATACAATAGGTCCCCATGACGTTTTAGTAACTGCAAATTTAGCATCCCGGGCTCCCCTACTATAATTACTATCTATTATTTTCAAAGTTATGGCAGTAGGCTCAGCCACTATTCCACAGTGGGAAATAAACACAACAAATGAAACATGTTCTACACTGCTCTGATTACCTCTATGGCGATTGCTGGCGTTATGGCGCACGCATAGGTACATATGTATGTATTATGTACACGTGTGTATAAACTACTTTCGGTTGCTCGCATTCACCCTCCAACAAATACCTGTGCATTACCTTGTTGTGTCAGATCACCAAACCACTAACAAAAATAGCGGGAAAGGAAAACATTTCATATTAACTGCATTGCTATCACAGAGTTCATAACGACCAGAAATGGCACTCTACATTATTAATCGCAGTCTTCATTATTAATCGAATATAGAATGTATTAAATTCAAATTATTTCACATCATCCACTTTGGGAGTCAAGGATTTTCTGGCGCTTCCCTAAATTTCTTAATGTAACATTGAGTGGTGACTAAATAAATACAAACAGGATTGGTGATGACGTATGAGTAACAACGACACCAAAGTATTTTGACACCTTTCTTTTCGTATTATAGAACATGGACATGTTGGCTTCGACCTCCGAGTTAACTTTATTCAATATCTAAATTAATAACTTAACCGCATATAGTGAGTTTAATTTATATATTTTTTTATTATTAAATTAAGACACCCTTTATGCCTCCTTGGCCCTAAGCACTCTTTTTTATTAACTAAGTTCAACATCAAAACAATATTACCTAAAGTATTAATAAAATATTTCGAATGCTGAGGGATTGTTATCTATTTAGGATTTCCGGTTTTAATTCTCTATGTAGATAATAAATCTGAATGAACAGTTTAGTTGGATATTTCTATTCGTCATACATTCTATAATTTATATTATTTTGATATGGTATTAAAAACAAAATGGCGACGTATCGTGTTGGTTGGTACTGACTAGTGAGTAGTGTAAAATGTCGTTCACACTCGTATATTTTTGTGTAGTGTTCCAATTATTTCTGTTGTGTGGTAAGTTACATTATCTGCTTCTGCATCTGCTTACATGTGGCCGTATTACAAATATAGAATTTAAATGTATTTGAATATTATATTAGAACTATGATCCTGTAATTTTATGTTTGAATTTTCGTGCCTCAGTATTGTGGCAAGTTTGTTCTAAACGCTAGTGTACTGCGCCCCCTTCTATATGAATCGATTAAGCCAATGTATATGAAGTCACTTAATTAGCCATAAACATCTCATTCTTTCTCAACTACGCCCAACTGAAACTGAACTGAACAAAAGTTGTCAGTTGTTTATTTTGTCCTGTTTATAGATTGTTATTATAATAGGTACAGTAATTTGACAGGTTTTCCTGCGAAATTCCCAGAATGCCTCGCTAGTTGTATTGGTTGCAAGGGCATCTTGCCCTTCGAGAGGTCCTGGGTTCGAATCCCTGTTCGGGCACCATTGGATTTTACTAAATTAGTTTTCTAGTAATGGCTCGGAGTCTGGTTATGCGCCCGGTGTATAGCAATGTACTCACCTCCCATTCCATAGTTAGACATACGATAAACGTAACTGGTGAAACGTGCGAGTGTACTACACTCCTCTGCCTACCATTTCGGGAATTACAGGCGTGATGTAACTTTTTTTCAATGTGCTTTTTCCGTATTTAAACGTTGCCGTCTCGTGTCTTTGATACTCGAGCCGCCATATTTGTGTTACATTTATTTTGTACAAATTCCAAAAATTTTTTAGGAATTATGAAAAAAAAATGTTTAAATTTACTTTTGAACGGTTTGAAGGAACCATTTCCAAAACTAATCAGCTCTTAAGCGAACGTTCCAGATGATATTCGCTAAAATGCGTACCTATTGAAAAAACATTTTGTTGCGCTTGCATGCCAAGTGTCCAAAAAAAAATTATTATGTACATTGTTAAAACTTTTTTCCTCCGGTTTAATTTAACAAATGATTTCTTTATACAATGAGTTGGAATGGACATTTTATAAAAACCACTTTTAGTCGCAATATATCAAATATGGCGGCGCGAGAAACAAAGAACTCATTTCTTTGAAATTTCCAGATACTTAACCTCTTATTTAGAATCAAATAAATTTTTTATAAACTTGTTGAACTTTTCACTTGGAAAAGTGATTTCGGAGCCGTCCTTTTCGCGTTCTGTCAACTGCACGAGGTATGAGATGAAAGATACCATCAAATAAAATATTTATTCATTGAAATATAATTATTGACTGAACAAATACTAGAGGCGAGGGCCAATGTTGTAGGTACTAATGCCCAGTGTCGAGGCGAAGAAAGAATACATCCCCCAACCCCATGCCAGAATACCAGGTTGTGGCAAGAGAAAACTAAACTCGACGCTGGCAGATCATGGTATGATGCGACGTACGTGTCCTGGCCGCCTGCGGGCAGAAGCGTAGGCGGTACGAGAACTGGCTCATACTTCATAAAAAGAACGGTGTTGGTCGAATGTCGATTCATCACTAATAGTAGACATCGTAGCCGCTGTATAACTAACATTGACTGTCTAGCACTGTGGACCTAGATTTCTGTTCGCCTGAGAGCTAGTAAACTTGGTCACAACTTTACATGCAATTCCCGGGGTAAGAATAGGGAGTAAGGGGCGATTAAAACCGGCGCTGGCAGATCGTAGTATGGCGCGTTCTGCATAGACTCAGCTAAATTTCCTGGCCATCTATGGAAAGTAGCGTAAGCGGTGCGAGAAGCTCTACTCTTCAATCTCCTCTCAAATAGACTTATGATGACTATTTTGCATTCAAAGTATACATCCGAACCCCATTAACTGCTGCCCCAATACTGCCCCACCAAGAGTGTTCAAAGAGCAAGAATCCGTGATAACTGCGATTAGGTCCATTATAGTCTGTGTGAAACAGCCATTACGGAGAAAGAAGACACTGACGCTAGTTTTTAGGTTACAGTTTATGTAATTGAATTGTTTTTATACTCTTCGTCTATTCTACGATTGTGAGGTCTATTTCTTCTTTCATAAATTGTCATTTTTGTATAATATTTGATAAAGAACCTTTAAGTTAAATAGCTTTAACCTTTTAAGAGCCTTTTCAGTGCTTTATTATATTTAGCGATGATTCCGAAAGAAGCAGGACATGTTTACAGTACAGGGAGAGACATAATTGACCTTCGACTCTCTGCGTATCCCATAAGGGACCTTGTTTAATGATATATTAGTACCTTTGAAATAATATTTCGTGCAGTCACTTTAGTTAGGACGATAACACCAAAGGCGGCTTCAGACGGATTTAAGAGACGTTGAGATGTCTTTTATGGCCAACCTACTTGTCCAGCATGGAGGTTAAGGACAAAACTCCCATGTAAGTGCTGGCAGAAGGGCGTCCGTTAGAGAAGGCCTACGTCCGGCAGTGGCGTAGAATTGGCTGGAGTTGTGAGATAATATGTCATGCCAAGAGAATACGTCCACATGCAAGCTATTTTAATGCTAGTACAATAAAAACTAACCTGCTTTATCAGTGCTAATTCGTGGCAGCGAAACTTATAGAACTTTTTCTTTTCTAGACACCACGCAGCTGATACAGTTGAAGACTCCCCTATCAAACAATGAAAATCTCAAACTCCTTAATTCAACGGAAACCTCATATACATATGATTACACTTATGCATCCAATGAAATTGTACTCTTTACCTGCGAGAAAACAAGGCGTTCATTAGAAAATGAAAAGTTACAATGGAAGTTTCACGCTCCACAGACAAATGGTAGTCACAGTACGTATTAAAGTATGCTTATATCGGATTACCTTGGATCTATTTTCAGCTATGTGATCTTAGACAAGCGAAGCTTGCTGTTACTGTGAAGCAGAACACCGTGACGGAACCTGCTCACCTCAGGAGTTTTCCGTTAAGTTCTCTTATAAAATTCGCCACCTCACACTCGCCCAGCGTGGCAGGCGATGGCATTGATCCCGTTCATTCTGAGAGGCGACCTGTGTCCAACCGCGGAATGTCGAAGGGTTTGTTTATGATGAAACACTCAAAGGTTAGGTAGACAATATTTAATATTACTGAATGATTGCAACAGTTAGACAGTAACAGATGCTTGCGGAAATGAAGATGTGGTGTAATAAACGTAGTGTGCCGCTAGTCGGAGTGAGGATACACGAAACGTGATCTGCAGTTGTTGGTAAGGAAAAGTTGAAGTTCGAGCTCTAGGGCGTGCTATTGGAGGAGAATATGACAGAGAATATGACATTATGACATACATACTCGGAATGTCATACATTGCAGTTCAATTTGTTCTCGTATTAGAATTTGCATTTTATACATTTTATACTTTTCTAATAATGCATAAATTTATATACTTGCACATTTTGGTTTCAGAAATCTCGAATTGCGACAGTGGGTCGCTAACGACAATTTATTATTTCGCTAAATTGAACAATAATCACCACGGAAATATGATACAATGTCACTTGTACACGGAGTCTCAACATGTTTACGCGTCGGTGAAACTTCGTTCTATGAACTGCTTCAACGAACAGAGAAAATGTACGAGAACTTTTTTACGCCTACGTAAACTTATATATGTATATTAGCAAAGTGCAAAAACAGACAAAGCATCCAATATTTGACTGCTTTACAATATTAATCATTCACTTTGTTTGTGGCATCTCCGAAAATGTTTCATAGATATGAACAACTGCATATGGTTGATCTTAACGTTTATTACACAAGCAAAACAATATTTAGCAGATAGTATAATAGATGATTATCAAATTAAATACATACGCATGACTGGCTCGTTAGTCATGATGCAAAGGCGACTGCCGATCGGAAGGTCCTATGTTCAAATCCCAGATCGGGCACTATTGGTATTTTCTAATGTACATTTTCTAACAGTGGCTCGGAGGCTGGAATTGTGCCCGGTGTTGGGAAATACGCTCACCACCTGTTCCATAGTAGGACGTAAACGTACCTGGTAATACTTGGCAGTGTAGGCGCTACATCCCTCTGCCTAGCTCTTCGGAGATTAAAGGCGTCCTGTTACGTTAAATACATGCACTTACTTCTATGAATGCCAACGTCTCGTGACGACCGACGAATCGAATCTTAAACTTTCTGTACAAAAATCGGTTTATGCTATGACTTCCAATTCCTTATAGGTTACTTCACTAGTGCATGTTGTAGTTCAAAACGCTTGCTCCTTGTGCGCATGGACCATAAGAATTGCCTCGCTTCTTGGGTTTGCACTTTTTTAATGCATATATCTTACTGTATCTATCTAGTTAGAATTCAAATTCATGTTTTATCGATTTTGTTATAATTTTAGGTCGCCAAGAAGACAACTTACTGAGTGTTCAATGTCCACCTGGGAAAGTTAGTAAGTAACCTATATTAATACAATAAAGCTGAATGTTTCCTCTTTGCTCAATCCCGCAGATCTCTGCAAACACCAGTCGGATTTGGTTTTTTTTGTATGTTGTGATCAGACTTATGAGGAACGCTAAAGGCTATTATGATATTAAAAAATAAATATTGCATAGCCTTAATTACCCTTGACATTTGTAAAGAAAGTCGCGAGAAAAAGCGCTACTGGAATGCTTCATACGCGTGCGCTGGCATGATTGCCAGTAAAGCGTAGGTCCTACAAAATTATTACTTCTTAGTAGATCTATAAAAAAGTCTGCGACACCATTTGCTCGTCTTACTATGAACCTGTTGTCTGATCTGCGACGCAAGATCCGCCCCCCTACGACGGGGTAACTGCATTGAAACATATTAGGTATCATAGATTGTAGATTTTATATGTAACAGTAAAAATAAAATTGCATGTTTACAGAACATGTATATAAATTACAAATGCATGTTTCAAAGGTGGTAGAACCGTTTGTGGTTCGACTCCGGCGACACCACCGCCACACCTATTTCTGCCTTATAACAGCAGTGTTAAGCGCTGCTGTGTTCT
>DWDV01000734.1:0-15300 GCA_018245615.1 Mimoniades ocyalus
CCGGTGAAACGTGGGAGTGTTCTGCATTCCTCTGCCTACCTCTTCGGGGATTACAGGCGTGAAGTTACGTTACGTTTATTAAGTATTATTGTTATGAGGAAAATTCTGCTTCATTTATCTTTGTTTTTTAAATTAAAAATGTTACAATTGGTGCGAGAAAATACCAAATTATTCTTTTCGCTGTGTTGCTACATATAAATATTTTACAACTATATTTAAAAGATCAAAGTCTTCCATGTTGACTAAAGATGAGTTGGCCCATTTCGTAAATGTTTTAATGGGGAACTTTCCGGATCATTCTCAAGCGAGCTTGTGGAATCAAGCAATGTTTTTCTTCACCCGTGCAGTTTTGTCTTAGTTATTCGTAATGACAGAGATACATGTCAATCATTCAAAGTAAGTATAAAATACTTAAAAAAAAGTACTAATAGAAATTTCTAATACAAAATCTAAGTTAGAAAAATCAATAGTATCCTACCCGGGAGTCGCACCTGAGACCTGCAACAGCAGTCCTTGATTAGTAGTCGCGTTAGGAAGCACTCGACCAACGAGGCAGCCTTCGTCAACCGCTCTGTGAAAGAAGACAGTGCTTCCATCTAGGTGCTAGTGATGCAAAGTAGGGAACCGAAGTGTCATTCTTTAAGAATATTGTGCCACTACCCACATTAAAGGACGCTTAACTGGATCGATATGCTAGTTCTAAATAAACCAAACATCACACGATGCGGGCTATTATTCATCACGGCCACATTGTCGCACAGTTAACAATATCACAAATAATGAACAGCCTCTGTATCTTCAATAGAATTTTCAAACCAATATACCATAAGACTATGTTGTTCGATATTGGAATAACATTATACACAATATATATAATATGTTTTTATTTAATCGAAATTATGTCTCAATATTTCATTCAAACAATACGTTGGAATATGACGATTTAGAACGTTAACAGGTATATTAAATATAGCATCGTTCAATGTTCGGAACTGTCTATACAGATTAGGTATTGGTTCTTGCGTGTTTTCCGTCGGGTTTAAGCTAAGGGCAAGATTTGTTTTAGATGTATCAAGAGTCTCGAAGATTGTATGTCGGTAGTACGGAGCTGACGCCGCGTTGGTGTCTCGGTGACGCGGCGCCGCGAAGTGTTTGCAAATAGAGAGACCGGTTTGGAGTCCTTGCTCTCAGCGCATCGCACATACAGTTAAATTATATCCCCAACTTTTTTCGACACTCCATATTTATTTGTAAAGCAATTGCATTCAATTCATATTTCTCTTTTATTCTTTCAATATTTGTTTACTTGTAACTTAACTGTTACGAGTTAATTTATTGGTTTGATTTAATTTTTATTAATAAATTTTAACCAACATATTTGTCAATGTAGGTATTATATACACATATGTAATGTAAATAATTGTATTAATGCAAGTGGTTTTATGCCGCATTAATAAATAGTAAACAAATAAATTGAGATGTTTAATTTTCTACAGCGCTGCCACTCTTCTATTTTATCTTATTAGTCATAATTTCTTTGACAAACGCTCATCTCTCATAGATACCTGCTATTGATAAGACGACCTTCATGTACATCTATCATTCTACATTCGTTGTGATCGATATATTGTGTACTGTACAAACACAAGCACATGTTACACGCGAGTCAATTAATAATGATTTATTAATTTTGACACCAGATCGATTTGACCAATCGGCATTCCACACACTGTCATGCTATATTTCCGCCTACATCGCATACAAGTTCCGATCAATCCTCCGCCGCATGCAACAGAGGCGGCTGGGCCGGCGATAGGTACCTAGTAGCTAGTCGGCGCCCCAGCGCTCGTTGCGCAACGTTGGATGTCGGTGACCGGACGACCGCTCGGGAATTTCCTCGTCTCCGCATCCGATGAGTTTTAGTACGTCGCTATCATCAATAAATTATTTATGACCACTAATCTTCTAAGACTCTAAGTAATTAAAATGAGACGTGTAGACTCGCCGCTAATACAATTATAATTTTTTTAAATTTCTATTTGAGTATGGTATAACTTATATGATATCATTCAATTAAATACGTACGTAAGGGGTACTATAAAGGCATGGCTACAACTAGGAACTCTTATTTATTACATTTGTCACGAAAATCATAAAATAATAACGACACGAACAATGTCTATTCTAATAATTGTCAGATGCCAAGGAACGTATTTGTACCAGTATGTACAGTGTCCATTAATTTAACTTCTCTAAAGTTAAATTAATTGGAATCGACGCACACATCGTGCGCCCACACACGCGCCCATCTTCTAAACTTTACCTTCCAGTTATTATTCTAGTAATTGGTAAAATAAATATACGCGTCTGTTCTCTCTCGCTACAGCCATTGCTCCACGATTTAAGTCTGTAAATCTCTCCGTATCTATTTACCCAGGAATTTTACCACTTCTTGATAGTGGAATAAATTTTTCAGTAAAAAGCGGAAAAACGTTCTAAAGACCTTCAAAATTTTCCACTTCCTTATTAAAATTTGATTTGCAATTAATTATTTTACGCTATTTTCTTTCGATTCCTTTCAAGTCTTTTTCTGCAGCAAAAACGAGCTTACTGTGGAGGAGTTTAACTTCAATAGTCTCACCACCTATTCCATAATGAGACGTAAACGTAGCTGGTGAAACGTGGGAGTGTACTACACTCTTCTGCGGGGATTACAGGCGTGATGTTACGAGATCACTTCATCCGACGCAGAACAACACGTCTCCCAATTAGGTCGTTAATTAGTGATCTCATCCTACACGGTAGGTAACCGAAAGAAGCATTCGATTAGCTACATTATCGCTTTTCATAAGGATGACGCTATGTTCGCGGCCGTGACTTCACCTTCGGCATGAAATCAGCGGTCGCTGCGACAAAGCAACGTTGACATCACAGGACGGGCGTCGGCACTTCGCCAGCTTCTGTCATGTCGAGGTGTTTCCCAAGCGTTCCGGCAATTTGCCGCCTTTGGGAATTTCGCGAAGAAAACACAAACGAGAACAGAACGTGTTAAATTAAAACATTCTATAAATTTCAACATGCAATCAATAGCAATCTAATAAAGCTTTACAATAGTCCACAAATCACAAACAACTACAGTGATAAATATAAACCTAATGACAGGCTATTAGGTAAAGTCAAACAAAGGAGGATGCAAAACAATATCAAATTTCATATCAATCTCGTAAAAATATAATTAACCACAATCGCATAAAATGTAATGTAATCAGTCACTAATTACACGATCTGTGTAATCTCGTCGCACAAAATATAAAAATTTATTTACAATAAATGAATGACTTTCCGCAATGTAATATTAGTGTAGGTTTTAAACTAAATCCGTGCCCGCGGTTATCAATGTCTATATTGAACAGGAAAAGCTACACATGGAAATAAGTGGTCGCGACCGTCGACTCCGCATTGAAAACAAATAAGGGGCAAAATTGCGAATCGACCCTGCAAATAAAATGGAATATGATCGCGCAGGCTATCATCTGAGAGATTTCATACGAGACGGCGACATCGAGGTGCGATCGGTTCAAACACACTCAGGTGTGAAGTTCAATACGTAGAAGAGACTATTTGAAATCTGTTCGTGAACTGTACAAATATAACCAGGTAAGTTTCATACTGTACAGAGGTCAATCATCATTCGAATACGTATATATTAACACAGTTGTGTGTTCTGCATATCAGCCGTGCTAGAGGAATTTACGGAAATATAATGAGACGTGAATGCCCATGAATGGACGATGGGTATAATAATGTATTACGTTTATTGAATGTATGATTATATCTCAAAAGACATTATTGTGTTTAATGATATGAAATATCTTGAATAAATTCATTGATGAGAAATAGACTACGGTTCTTATCAACATTTTCAATGATGGTAAAATATTGAAATATTAAAGAATTAGAAGTAAATTTAAAATTCAATGATACATATTAAAGGGAAATTTTGGTTTCATGCAAAGCGATTGGTGTAGAGACCTCAGATCTCTCCCAAATGGGTTGCCCTCGGGGTGGATTATTTCGCCCTCGCCCCATAGTCCAAATCAGCGTATCAATTTGCTTACTTACGTGTTTTCACAAATCAATGTTTGAATTACCTGAAATGAAATAAAGATAACATTAGAGACAAGTAAAAATATACAACATATTTGAAATTTTTTAAAGTTGATTTATAATTCATTCTTTTTAAACGGAATATTTTTACGTTGAGCTAGCAATAGCTGAATAGCTGTCAATTTGATTCATAGCATAAATATATTAAATCCATTTTTATTTAGTAAATTAACCTAACTGGTAAAACGTGGGAGTGTACTACACTCCTCGGCCCACCTCATCGCAGATTTCAGGCTTGATGTGACGTGTAACTAATGCAACCAAATTAAAGATTGTAACAGCTCTGAGATCCGCTCTACCATAGCTTTTACGACTTTTCCTTATTACTATTGCGGACACAACTGTCTTCGTGTATTGACTGACCTAATATAGGTACATTACTAGATATTCATTTTTCAAGATTCATTTAAATCTTTAACCGGTCCAATAGTCTCTGTGATTCGAAAAAGATACGACTAAATAAACTTTTATTGGCAGAGATTAATCGGTTCTAACGAGGTTACATTTTATCGTTATTAATTGTCCTCAAGTGAGCAAGTGGAGACGTGAACCGGTAGTTATGTGCTCGAGGAAATAAAGTTCAATTAAAAGATAACAGACATTGTTAAGATTCAGCGAACGCAGTAAGCACGATAGCGAATACCGAAGGCCGTCTGCAAGGTCTGCCAATATTCTCGGAAGCGCCTACAGGCACACTTCGTTAAGACGAACGCTTATAACACGACACGAACACAGAGCATACGCTTCGCTAGAAGCCAAATTGAATAAATACTTGAAAATGATCTTTGATTTTATTTTAATGGCAACATAGAACCTTTCGCCAACGATGCGCAAATGAACCAACCCACAATGTGTTCACTCACACAAGATACTACAGACAAAAATATACTATGTCTAATAAAACCAGTGATTTGCATTCTGATTAAAGTAGATAAGCGTGTATATAAAAAATTAAACAACAGGACTTTTACTGTGGAGCACGCAATCTCGTAATTTTCTTTCGACGAATGGAGAGCGCGCCGACGTTTCCGAGTGCAGTCCGCTGCACCAGTAGACATAGAATGACAATATATGTATCTAATATCGAGCAGCTAAAAATAATTATTAACGAACATGTTCCACGCCCTCATATGTTTCAGATGAGCACAACATTAAGCAGAGAGTACTACTCGATTCATTACGAAACAATACCATAGATAGGCTAATATTATGAAGTTTTGAAAAATTTTAGGGTAATGGTGCAGATGCAGGTAATAATAATTTGCGATGCACTCCTCAATTATTTTCTTAAAAATCACGCGTCAAATAAACAACCGAGGACAAATGGTGCAGCAAAAAGGTCAAGCAAATTGACTCCGGCGGCGCGATCGCGAACCTTCTAGAACAATTCGGCGCTCGCCCACTTGCTGGACATACGCAGCACTTGACCGTTGGCCGCCGCAAGTGATTCGTCATTGCGCGACTAACAAGCTGATGCCGTGCTACAGATGCTAATTTAAAACATATAACACTTATATTTCAAACGAGAATTTCGAACATAGTGCAATGCATTCCAACCATCGTCCACCATGATGAGGCGATGAAGTGATATGCCGATCCGAATAGATTTAGCGGGAGATCAGATCGCGAGTATACGATCAAGAGATTCAATTTTCCAGCGAGCGATCCTGTAATGTCAGAAATCGGATCGCGTAGATCGAATGAATCATAAAATATAACTGAGTGTATTATAATATTTGCATAATAAAGTTACCGGGACGTCGTCCAGCTTAAACTTTGTTTACGTCACTACCATATAATGTAAATATGTTTGGTGATGTTTTCCTTCACATTTACAGCAAATGACACTTAATCATAAAACGCAGGTCTTGCGCCAGGATTTCCGCCAAGAACCCCCGGCGTAGAATTCAGCCTCCTGGATTCTAAATTCACCGCATATATGCTTATATACGGTACAAGAAGGTAATAAAATAATATTAATGGCCATAAACTTGAGTAAGCTAAATCTAGAATAACTGTTATTGGTAGACACGTCGTCGCAGAGATTCAGACGAGCGCTGGCGCCATGTGGCTTTTATTTAATGTGAGATTACATTGTGTGCGAATGAATTAACACACATTGAGTGTACGCTCACACATACCGTATACTTCCACTGATTATAATTCTGTGCGCGTTCCCTCTAACCTGATTTATAACCACTTTATACTGTGTGTACGTACATATTTTGCAATGATTTTATGTGTACAATAAATCATTTATCGGTCGCATTCATCAGCAACAGATCTACACTAGTCATCAAGTTTGTTTATTGATAAGATATTACAACTGAAAAATCCCAGATCAAATATCCCCGACATTTCAAGTTGCCCGTCCTATAACTTCGATATTAATGTAGATACACATGAATAATCCTCTCTTACAGTCAGCTCAAGTATTTCGGAAGTTACATGCCTTCGAGTCCACCCGTACACGACGAGCAGCATTGCGAAGGACGAATCGATTATGCACAGCGTCATCGACCGGCTAATTATAGCCAGTGACAGCGCCAGTGGACATTCGGCCGTGCGTGGGATTCTCTAAACATTAATACATATTTAAATGTTGCATTATCAATTATAAAACAGTTACCTCTACATACACATACACCAAAGTACTGGTCACAAGACGTGTAACATGTACTAAGAAATTCTATTTACATCAACTTTTACATTAATATTTATTTACTCTACATTGATGTAGTTCACTCATAACACTTTATTGAATTGCTGCAACCGTCTTTCCGCTTATCAGTCGATTCGATCAGCTTGACATAATATGGTGTGGTACATAGATAGTATGGCAACATGTCAACATCAACCGATGATGATAAAAACTGCTTGTCGTATCGTGTGTTTACAAATAATACATGTATATAAACTAACCCAAGATTGCTTTATGATAACTTGACTGTTCTTTCTGTGACTCTGATTCTCCGAAACTCTCAAACACTAGTCGTGGCGTCGCGACGACACTCGTACGCTCATGTGAATGCCATGCGACGCGACGCGTCTCCGTGTGGCCACGCGGCAAGGTCGGACAAGGCCAATACATCATTAGCAGTAAGAGGTCTTTTCTCTCATTTGAACGGTGAAAGTGGATTCTTCAACACCTTAATATAGTATTGACCATTTAATAAATGGTTAATCAGTGACATTTATAGAAGCATGTGCCCATATTAGTCTTGGTTGATAAAGTAATTAATTTCGTTCGGTATTTTAATGCAAAATAAACCCCATTACCTCCTGTTGAATTTATAAGAGTAACTAAAACAACGCTATAGTTGATATAATAATGAAAACGTCATAAATATATACAATATATACTCATACTTGATGCAATCCTATGTTAGTCAGTACATCAAAGTGCGGCCGATGTACTACTGAGGGTTACATTTCAATCCTGCACTGTGGCAGGTTTAACTGAGTGTAGAAAGTGTATTGGTTATTTAATGAAGAGCACGGGGTGAATGTAGCGTGGAGGCTCGAACAAGGTGACACGGGTCCGGGAGGGGGCTGGAGTACCGAGGTGCCGGTGAATGGCCACGCGCCGCCATTTTTAATAAAATAAAGCCACCCACCCTACCCTTATCGGTGATACTACCAGACACGCTTACATGAACGTAAACCAAATGCGTGGGATTCTCACCAAAAGTATTATAACATTGTGAATATAAATGGTGGGTGACTCAGAGCCACAAATGTTTTCATTATCTTCAGCTTCAGTGTCCAAAATATCCACAGATCAATGACAAAAACGATCGTTTTTCTCACGTCGAATTGAGTAAGTCCCTGATTAAAATAGGGTTCGCATTATGTTCCCATGATTTGGCTGAGGAAGTCTAAAAATCGAAGTTTGATTCACATTGTAAATCGATTTCACCTAATTTGTTCTCCTATTTTTCCGACTTTTTATAAACGCTTTATATATTTATATTGACTGGTAGAGAATGTCTCTACTTTGTTTTTAGGTTGTACAATAAAGGGTAAATAAATAAATAAACGCCTTTTGATTTAATTTTCATTACAAATCCTTTTGTCTTTACTTTGATCATTATAGCAAGTGATATTTAATTTTAAAACGCATACCTTTTGTAAACAGGCGCGCGTCAAGATTATGCGCCTAAGAGCCCCGGAGTGTGACGCTGTATTTTAAACCACTAAGCTATCATGTTTGTTGTTTTCTTTACATTCACATATCTTTATTTAATTGTGATACTAATACTGAACCTGATACTAAAACCGACGGACGGTTTGGTTCCAGTGGCGCTTAGAATCGTAACCGCGTCAATATGCATGTGATTACTTTTACATGAACATTTCCCGATATATTACTCAAAGCATGTACAGTAAAATTACGAGTGCACCAGTTAGAGGCGCATGCCTCGCCGCATCAAATCAAGATAGAGTCAGTCCGGCACATGTAAACATTTACGGTTGCGAGTCCATTGCTAAATTGGTTCGGTTTACGGAATCGCGCGCAATCATCGCCCGCGAGATTGCAAAATAGCTTGTAACAATAACGATGTCGATTCCGGCGCTGCGGTGTTCAACCCCACGTGAATCGCGCTGAAACTGTGATGCAGAGCGGATTGTGATATTATTGCTCTCCTCCGAAACGAGCCTCAGAGAATTTATTCCTTATTTATTGGATCAGTACAAAGACATGCTATTAAATTATCTTATCCCTGGTGTTATTATGTAGTAATTGATCTCTCTCGAGTTATAATGTGTTCAATCACTCAATATCAATACAAATATCAAGCTACATCGTGGTTGAGTAATTAATCGTCGACTAAACTACTCCTGGAATATGGATACAATTAAGGATAGTGAAGAGATGTCGTCCGTTCATGGGGATCATTTGCTGACAAAAAATATGGCTTCCAAGTAACATGGTATTTAAGTAAGGCAAGGGAATCCAAGTAATGTAGTGATAGCCTAGTGTTTTGAAAGTCGACATCTCACTCCGCGAGACCGAGTTCAAATCCTAGCGCGCACCTTTTAAAAATGTGCGTTTTAAGTTTAAATATCGCTTGCTATAACGGTGAAGGAAAACATCGTGACGAAACCTACACACCTCAGAGTTCATAAAAAAGTAATCTGAAGGCATGTGAAGTCTGTCAACCCGCACCTGGCCAGCGTGGCAGACGACTATGGCCTACATCTTTCATTCTGAGAGGAGACCCATGTTACAACAGCGGAACGATAAAATAAAAAGCTTAAAAAAAAGGGAATCACTCGAGGACCACCTACGACGGGGCGGTCTATTGAATGTTATAATCAGTCACGAAATAATTGAAAAAGTAGAAAAGACAATGTTGGTAAATACATGTCTAAAATACAAAAAAAATTGCAAAAATTGTCGGTGTATCCAATACAAGCATTGTAACATGATTAAAGTCAGCGCAAGACAGATTGCAAGACCGCTCACATCGTGGCTAAAACAATAGAGTCTGGAATGTTCTTATGTCTTTTTGTGCCTTTACAAAGAAGAAGCAACGATAGTGTGTTGAATACATTGAATGTTATTGAGGATGAAATCTTGGTTCGTTACTATGGACCAGAGTCTAAGAAAGACTCCCAGGCATAGGCTTAAAAATGTACAGAACAGTGTCGCCACACGTACAATTTATTTTTTTGACACAAGTTGTTTTAGTTTCTCAAACGTATACTGTTTCATAATAAAAAATACATTATAAATATAAGAATGAATATAATACAAAAAATAACTCCAATGTGTGTGTCCTTAATAATGTGGTCATCTACTGTATGTACTACTTGGGTTACGGGTGAATGTATTGAAAAAGTAAAATATTTTTTGTTTTTGATCTTTCCTCCCCACATCGCGAAATCGAAAACGTGCTCACAAACTTATATGATAATTTTGTAATCGCAACATATTTCAATGTCACAAATTAAAACTAACTAATAGCTCCTTCAGGCAGGGCACGATGTGTGTAATGTGATGTAATACATATACATTTGATATGGTCACAATCATCCGAACACAACATCTAAAAGTTTTAAAATTCCATAGACCAAAAGACACACTCGCGTAGTGTGTACCTACTGAAGTGTTTCATGGACCAAAATTTTTTTAGAAAAAAGGCAAAGACGGAGCAAAAACAAGGTTGGACAACGCTGTTCTGTAGGTGAGTGAAATAGGACGAGTAAACACACGTGCGGCGCGTGGCCCTCGTCAGGAAGCTGTCGTTCGGTGCGTGTTGATGCCACGAGCACATTGCGTTTAGAGAAACCAAATGTTTTCTTTGGCGAACGAATACATCGATCTATAGTTTAAAAGCATTCAAAATAAAATAAGCTTTGCATGCATATTAATTCAGGATTTTATCAAATATCTATGTTTGCAATAGAAATAGATTATATCGGACAATCTAATAAAAATACTTTAACAGAGCAAAAATAGAGGATTTTTAAAATTTGCATATCGCAATCACAGGCTATGACTTCTAACAGACAAACCAAACCAAGAACAAATATCTATAGTGCTCGTTCCGGTGACAAATACGCCAAACGAGTTAAAAAAAGTAATATAAATTTAGGCCAACAAAATGGAACGAAATGGATCCCATATGAGACGCCAATTCATAGAACACGTCTTAGTAAGATTAGAAAGTAACACCACCATAAATCCTTAACCCTTCACCATAAAACCTAAAAAATTAATTCATAGCAAGTTATAACCTTTAATCAATTACGTAATATAGTTAGCTTCGTTATCAACTTCCTAGTACCTACCATCTAAAATGCATATATTCTATGTCACGTAATCAAGTCACTGTACACTTAAAATATCTTTAGATTGCATTGTCAAGTACCCAATGAGTATATTGACGCAAATATTCACCTGCGCAGACACAGTATTATTTTCCGGACCTTCGACTATATCCTCGCATAGCAGAGCAGTAGTAGTAGTGTTCACGACTGGAGTCCCTCACTCGGGCACGCTCCAAACGAACCAAGACCACCTGCCGCCCACTATGCACCCACTATGCACTTCACCTCTTCATTGAAGCGCGAAATATGACACGAGTAGTGTAAGACTAGTTTAAGAATCAGTGGGCTTAGACAAAATACTTTACCGCAAGCGTTAACGCCAAACGCTAACTTCAACATGTATGGAAATGACATAAACTGAACGGAAATGTAATCGGGTAGTTCACGATGATCGGTTAAGTAGTTTTCGCATGAAAGCGTAACAAACAAACTTACATTCACATTTATAATATTAGTAGGGAGTAGTGATGCCCAAATGGCATTATTTGGTCGCTACGGCAACTTTCGAGCGTCGACCGACCGTCGAGTTATGGGTGGGATTGCCGAACAAGCGACACGTTGGAAAATTTTATATACATACATATAAGAAGGTAATTAAACAGAACAGTTTAAGTATCGCGACTTCTTCATACTCTCCTCGTCGATTTCCTTCCCACGTTCAAGGAGCGTATTTTTATAGATTATATTACATATACGTACTAGATTTGATGGTGTCATTTAGTTGGCGAAAGGGGTTACAAACAAGCTATTTACAGTTTATGCAAAGAGTGGCCATGTCTCTCTTTCTCCCCCCTCCCCCGTCTCCACCCACCCTCACGATCCATTTCTGCGGCCCATTCAAGTGCGAAATGCTAGTGGTTCCGACTGCGAGCGGCGGTCGCTTCCCGGCCACCACGCCTGCGCACTTATTACTGAATGCCTGACGCGTCTACGTGTACGTTGCATTGAATGAATGAAAAGCGAAGTCCTTGAGGTGGGTTTATTCTTTTAATAAATAATCGGGTGCGTTTAAATATTCATCCCGAAACGATATAACGTGTGTAACACGTGTCTACACACACGAGTAGGAACCTGTTACGATCTGTAACAATGAGCTTACTGTAAATGCAATCGAATATGTAAGGAGCAGTATTAACTTTTTTTTCACAAATCAAATGTTTATTTTAAAATTAGCCATCAATAAAATTGACTTTAGCCGCGTACAACAAACGAGACAGTGATCGTTGTTGTTTTAAAACATTGAAGTAAAAAGATATTTCGTGAACTTAAAAATTTAATATAAGCTCAAATATATTACATAACAAGTTCTTATTCTCTAAACATAATATAATTTGATTCAATACAATAATTAGGCCTAGTATATCACTGTTGTAAAACTCAATGCAATCGCAGGTGGAAGGGCGCGCGCGCACGCGGCCTGTGCGCTCGCCACGTAGCGCGCACGTGCGCCTCGCCCTGCCCCGCCGCGGAACAGCGCATTTTGTACTGGGTCACGCGAATACTATTATTTATCGACTGTGAGCTGCACTACTTAACATTTTACAACGAATCACTTCGAAGTACCACTAACAGTAAACAATTGCACGATAGCGCGCTGCGAAAAGTAATTAACGACAGAAGAACAGCCACTTACCTGGTGTAATCATTGTAACTATGGAATTCACATTAACACGCACCTACTATTATTATCTTTGGAATAGCCTTCGCATAAACACATGTAATTCGTTGTAGCTATGTTCGTTATAATCGAACAGGAAATATTCATACCATTCAACGCCTAGCACTGTTTTGTATTCGTCAAGAAGCGCGTGCGCGCACACCGCCAGAATCGTATTATTGTACTGGAAGATAAGGGTTGATGGAAATATTACCTAAAACATCGAGATCTAGGGCGGTGAGTAAGCAAACGATACAAATGGAACGACAATAAATAAAACATTCATGATGCGGGCTTGAAATACGCTTTTATACAATAAAACGGTGCCTGCTGCAAACTGTCTCATAGGTAGAGTAGTTGAAAATGCGACTATCGAGCAAAAGTGATTCCGGGTTGCATACTATTAGGTTTTTCTAAGCTATCTCAACTAGCTTGGAGTCTGGATTAGTGCCCAGTGTATACAATAGGCTCACCACCTATTCCATGATGGGACCTATAATGAATAACGTAAAAAATGGGAATTTACTACATTGCTCTGCCTACCTCTTCGGTGAGATACAGGCGTGATGTTACGTGTATTAAAATGGAATTCACATACCTAATGCATACAAGCACCAAGATGAATGCTACCAAAGTAAGGCGAATAACGAATGCGACGCAGGATGCAGCGTCGCTGTCTTTGATCTACGAGTATGTCCGTTTAAATGGAGCTGCAGAGTCGAGCTCCGGGGAAAGTACTCCTCTCACGGATTTAATACATTAATCAAATGCCATTTTTTACATTCATCGTCCGTACATTTCGTTACAGCGTAACACAAATCAGGAAACAGATTTCATTGTTTTAAATATAATAAAGCAAATTGTCTCTAACATTGAATCAAGAATGCCAAATAATAACAATCCTTAAAGCCACATAACATTTAATGGTCACAAATTGTGTACATTATCTCAGACAGGACTAACTTTCTATGTGTGATCAGTCGCGAGAACAATTTTTGGAACGCCTTCAAATCAAAATACAGTATCTGATTAAAAAAATAAAGTAATAAACAGAACGAGAACAGAGAAATAAAAGTCTCCCGGCCCTCCGTCGCGTGTCAAAACAAAACGGCAATCGTTTGATTCAATAATTTTAAATGTTGCGATCGAAGTGATTCAGAAGACACTTCTGTGTTCGAGACTCACGAAACGCTCGTACCGCCGAACGAAACCGCGTTCTACTAACGAAATATATGTCATTATAAATTGAAATAAAACGACGGATGTTAAATGACACAACGGGAAATGTTTAGTCTCGCTAAGAAAGTATTTTAATAAGAGATGAATAAATTTATAAAATATCCGATGTAATTTAATAAAGAAGCATGTTGTTCAAAACATCAGAATTCAAAACATGATCAGATATTGTAATTTAGTTTTATATTCGTTTTCACAAACTAGTTATAATGCCACATAATTATGCAACATATCATCTAATAGGTATCACATTTTAGAAGTGTTTGAAAAAGCAATGTTATATATTTATGCAAACAACACGCATTCGAACGAATGTTATTTTGTGTCAGTGTATATGCATTCATTATGTATACATAGGTACCTACATAGCGCGCGGTATCGAGCTCAGTTTGAACGGTAATTCATACTTTGTACTGTCCACGATGATAATACTCATTGGCAGTGTAACGAAATCATTGACAGAGAGTCCTTTCCTCTCTATTTGTCACTGCAAACTCCCTGAGTAGATATAACATTGGACGTGATTGAAATTTCTGATGCGAAAAAAATATTTCCATTGTAAATCCATACCTACATATCAAACGATACGAAATCGGTCTTTGATAAAATACTACTATAACTGATTCACATATCGATATAAGATCTAAGACACGAATCTTTTGTCAAAAGATATAAACGTACACAGAACGACGGATGAATAAATTAAATAAATGATAAGCATGATGAACTAATTGAATAAATAAATACCTTAGGGTATCTCCACACGCAGTCATCTGATTGTAACGGCTAAATCTTAAACAATTGTATAGTAATCAAACATAAAACCTGTGTTACGATTACTAAACGTCTGATAAACACTGCACAAATAAATTAATACAATGGAACAATCATACGTAATGAGCAATCAAGTCCCGTTGCATAATTCCACAATTATCGAGCGGTTGAACTGTGGAGATCTTTAATCGCTCGTAAAGTCGCCTCTCAAACGACCGCCAATTAAACACGCCTTTGATGTGGATGGCTGCACTCAACGTACAGATTTGTGGTACCGGTACGTACTTAATATTGCATCAAGAGTAGGTAATTAATTTTAGCTTGGACATAAAAAATTTATACGTGAATGGTGCAAGCAGGTGGTATGATTTAAGAGTGGATTTTGTTAAAAACGATCCACGGACATAGACGGTTTAAATAATAAAAAACATTGTTTTACATATTAAAATATAATCTATTTAGTTGTTTTAAATACTTAATACTTATGTTAACAATTCAGGGTTCTGCTAAAAAAAACTTTTACTCAATGTTCCCAATCATTCGATGGTCGTGATGGTTGCAAGTGCGACTGCCGATCGGGAGGTCCTGGGTTCAATTCCCAGGTTGGGCACTACTAAATTTTTCCAATT